>PVHY01022412.1:0-22436 GCA_004024945.1 Uropsilus gracilis
GAAGCAGAGGGAGGCTGGGGGAAGGGGAGGGGAGAGGAATTGGGGGAAGTGAAGTTGGGGGTGGGGAGGGGAGGGTGCTCCTGCCATGGCCCCCAGCTCACACCCAGCCCTCAGGGCTCACAAGGATGATTCCCACCCACTTTCCGGTCTCCCCCTCCTCTCCCAGAGCCCCTCCTGCTATAGCAGACAAGACGCCTTCATAGAAACCGCACCCTTTGCAGAAGGCATCACACCTGCTCCCCAGCTCCTCCTGGCTCCTCACAGCCCCCCCCCCCCCCCCCCCCCCCCCCCCCCCCCCCCCCCCCCCCCCCCCCCCCCCCCCCCCCCGAGCTCAGAGCTGCCTCTCGGGCAGGCTTGCGATGGTGTCACCCAGTCCCCAATGTGCACCCCACAATCCAGCTAAGCCGACCGCCAAGAGCATCTTGTGAATCCAACTCCGGGGCACGTCCTTGTGCCATGTCCTGCAGCTCGTCCTGCTCGGAACCAGGACCCCTTGACAGGTGGTCTCGGCGCCCGTCTGAACAGCGCTGTTCTGCTGCCTCTGGGAGGGAACTGGGCTTCTTCCTCCCCCACCACCCCCACCCCGGGCCTTCGGGTCGCTGCCTCTGGGCTTCCATGAGGCTGGATTCTGGTGGCCCTGGAGGGCACCGTGTGTCTGGGGCAACCCCAACCGGTACCTTCTCTGGAGAGAAACTCATTAACTATTGGGTGAAGGTAACTGAACGCTGGTTCTCGTCTTCCATTTCCCCTTTACCTTCCCTCCTGCTTTGTTCTGCGCGTTTGATTCGCAAATTAAATGTTGCTTCTTTCCCAAAGAGCCGGACTCTGCCTTCCACAGAGTCTAATACAAACATATTCTCGGGGCCTTTTAACTCCTGGTGCCGGAAACACAGCTCCCGGGACTGGCGAGGTGTGTGCATGGTTTGCAAATGAACAGCTTAATTACGGAAGAATTAATCTGGGCAGATCTGGATTAAAACGTCTCCCCCGAATGACCTTTCCGTTATCTTCTGCCAGTTTGTCAGAAACTCAATTTCTGCATCTGGAAAGAGGGGTCAGTTCTTCCTACCTTGGAGGCTGCCAAGGCCCATGGGGATGACATTGAAATGTGTAGCCAAATAACACGGGCTAGTGCAGTCCCCAGTGTTCAGGAGCTTAAGCGTCTCACGTTCATCTCACAGACAAGGAAACGGAAGCCTGCCCGGGTACCCAACCTGACCCTCTTCCCGAAGGCCATGAGAACCCCTCCAGGGTCAACAAGGTCCAATAAACAGACCGCCTTTGTAGGAGAAGGTTCCGGGTAGAGTCAGGCTCACCCCCAGCCCCTCGCCCCACATGGAGGCTCCAGCCCATGGACATCCTTGTGTCATACAGGGAGACTCTCAAGGTCTGGAGATGACCTGAGGCGTCACAGGCCCTGGCAGAGCGACATTCTGGGTGATTCTGCAGCAGGCAGGCTGACTCAGGCCTGGCCTTCCCAACCTTCTCCCTCCAGAGAGTTGGGTGGGGTGGGGTCTTGGGGTACCTGTGACTCCTGCTTCATAAAACAAAGATCAACCACTGGCCACACAGGAACAGAGAGAGCTTGGCCAGCCTGGTGACTTCTGTCATGCTCTGTCCTCCTCTCTGGTCCTCCTTCACTCTACAGATTTCTCTGTGGCCTTTGTGGCCATGACCCATCCAGCTACCCCAAGAGAGAGGAGGCAAAAACAGCTGAAGAGGCGAAGAGTGTGGGGATCCACACTGAAGGTTCTAGAAGGTAGGCCACGGGTGGTTCCCCACAGAGTCCTACCAAACTCGCTCAGCACAGTGTATACAATAGTCACTCAATACATGTTATAACGCTAGATATGCCCCATGTCTCAGAGTTTAACTAGAGTCAATAGTCAACACAAGCTGATCTACCAATGAAGCCAAGCGCATACTTGCAACATCAAGTCTTAGTTTGCATTTGCTCTTGAGATGCAGCGATTCTCCAATAATGGAGATCACCTTAACCTGGAGAGAGAAGCTTCGGGCCAGGGATGGTGCACACCCACATGGGAAAGCCCTGCACATCATCCGACGCTGGGTGTCATTCACCTCTGTGCTGGCCGTGACTGACTCCTTCCTCCACGTGGTCACTACCTCTTTCCACCTTCTGCGGAAGACCCTTTGCTCCACTTTTATTCTGCTCTCTATTATCCACTGAGAATATTCACTGTGGTGCACTAAAGGAATGCCACGCAGCCTGGCCCCATTGAGGGAAGGAGACACGGAGTCCAGCTTCAGCTGGATACACAGCAACAGCCGCCAGGGTCTGCAAGGCCATGAGGGTGTGTAACCCCCTGAGATTACACAGAACACAATCCCCCCCACACTGAGGAATCAGCAATGGCTATGCTGCTTCTGGTGGCGGTGGCCTCGGGGCCTGTCTTCTATGACCATCCGCTTCTAGCAGCTTTAACAAGCCAATAAAATCTAGGAGACAAGAATATGCCTCTGGAGCATTGCTGCAGTTGGGGACAGTTGGGACGATCAGGACAGAGAGTGACAGTAGAGAGAACCTAGAGTTGGGGATGGAGGACTACGTCCTGGGGAGCTGACAGCACCCATGTGCCCGGAGAGCCGGCGGCAGTCATCCTAGTCTCTTTCCAAATCGCAGCCCTTGGTAGTTGCGGTCAAGTACACCGGGAGACACCAGCACCTGTGACAGCCTCAGCACTGGCCTCCTGGGCTCCACATCAGCTCCCACCTACTCCACTTCTAAGTCCCTTCTGCTGCCCCAGGCAGACCGAGCACTCTGGGTTTCCAGGCTGCCCAGAGCGTTGGCACTTGCTGTTCTGTCTGCTGGGACAGTTTCTCCCCCAGCCCCTTGCATAGGTGATCAGCCTCTTTCTTCGTCCACCACTTGCCTTCCATGCTACCTCTTCAGAGCTCACTCTCCATCATGTTCCTTCCCTCTGTCCTGCTTTATTTTTATCTACTTGAGTTGCAGCTCCCGGGAATTCTACCACATGTTTCTGTGTTATTGCTTATTCACCCCCCTTCCACCAGGGCTGGTCCCTTGTCCATTCTGGCCAGTGTTAGGACTTAGTAGGTGCTCAGTAAACATTTGGTAACCAAGAGAATGAGTCCCGCCTGGTGTTTGTCTGAGCTCCTTCCTCTCCCAAACTTCCAACGTTGTCTTGCAGACGAATCATTACCGGGAAGCTTAATTCTCCCTTTCAGGCTGCAACACAACCCTGGAGCTGAAATTAATTTTCCAGTCTGTAAAGTAAGACCACAGCTGTTTTCTGACGTGTCCTATCAGGGAGCCGTTGGAATTTTGGAGCCAGGAACGCATATTCACGGATCACTGCCTCTGTGTCCACAGCTAGCGGCCTCCCGGGCAACTGGGACTTCGTCACCCCCAGCAATTTGTGTGCTTGGCAACAGGAACCCTAGTTTACAGACGAGGAAACTGATGCTCAGGGAGAATAAATACCTTGACTGAGGCTGAACAATGTCTTGTAAAAAGAGGCCTCAGGTCCCACAGTGCCTGTGAACGGAAGCTTATGTGAAGACAGGGCCCTCTAAGATGAAATGGGGTCCCCAAGAGGACATGTTGGCGGAGGTCATGGTGGCGCTAGTTCCAATCAGGTTTTAAGGAGAGGAGCGGGTGGAAAGCTACCCAGGGAAGTTGCCATGAGTGGGCTTGTGGTGGGCATTGGAGACATGGCTGGATACTAACAGGCCCTGGGAGCCAGGAGAGGGAATCGGGGGAGAACCCAGCCTTCATTCTGGACCCCCAGCCTCTGGAGCTGGGCAAGAAGATGTTTCCGGTGTCTGAAGTCACATGGTTCATGGACACTAAAGCCCATTTGATGCGGCGCAGTCTTGGGTGGTGAGAGGGGAGTGAGGAACCTCCCTGGGCTGTAGCCCTATGCGCATCTCTAGCCCATCTCCCTGAATACTCCAGCAGGGGGGTTCTTCTCACTCAACTATAGGATGAGACTTAAAGGGGTTCTTCTCGCTCAGCTGTAGGATGAGACGTAAAGGCAGGGACCCTTTACATGGATGGAGCAAGAAGGAATCATGTTGGTGGAAAGAAGCCAGAAAGCAAAAGAGAAATACTGGATGGTCTCACCCATATGCAGGATATGGGGCAAACAAACAAACAAAAGGACCAGCAACACTCAACTGACGCCTAGAGCAAGGCGGGGGTGGGGGGGGGAGTAAATCAGTGGAGGGATGGACACTAGAGATCAAAATGATGGTTCACAGCCACAAGTTGGTGGGAGAACCCTGGGGTAGACAATGTGAAATAAATAAAAATATCTATGCAATCAGTAAAAAAATTAATTAAAAAATAAATCAAAGCAGAACCCCATGATCCAGTGACATCCACCAGCCCGCACGTGGCCTTGGGACCTTAACTGTCTAAACCATGCACCGGCCTATGCAGATCCAGCGCAGGAGGCTGCGATCACCAACTGGAAGGACTGCGATGCCAGGAAAGGAAGAGGAGACACGCAGAGCAGTTGAACACATGAGCAAGAAAAGCAGAACGTATCAAGGGCAGCTTTTACTTACTTTCTTTTACATCATTGTCTGCCCAAGGTTCTCCTATCACCTTATCACCTGTGATCCACCATCTTGGTCTCTTGCGCCCTTCCCCTCCCTATCTGCACCCCTCCCCCCCACCCTGCTCCGTGCTTCAGTTCTGCGGACAGTTTTGAATATTTCTTGTCTGTTTGCTTGTTTTCCCTGTGTCCCTCCTGCAAGGGAGACCATCCCCTAGTCCTCTTTTTCTTTCTGGCTTATTTCCATGAATTGGATTCCTTCTAGCTCCATCCAGGTTGCTGCGAATGACGTAAGTCTGTCTTCTTTGATGGATGCGTAATAGTCCATCGTGTACATAGATCACAGCTTTCTGATCCCCCCATCTATTTGGGGGCATTTGGGCTGTTTCCTTAGCCTGGCTGTTGTAAATAGTGCTGCCATCAACATTCAGGGATGTCTTTTTGGATTAGAACTTCTGTAAGCTCAGGGTAGATGCCCAGCGGTGGAGTTGCTGGATTGAGTGGCAGCTCCATTCTCAGTAGTCTGAGGGTCTACACAGCCTTCCGTAGAGGCTGGACCACTGGAGGGCAGGGACGGTCTCAAAGACCCCTTTCAGGTGGCCCGGATGAGAGACAGTGTCCAGAGGCCCTTCGAGGCCAAGAGAGGGGCCTGGGATGAGGGAGGAAGCTGATGAAAGGGTTAAATGGGAACCAAGTGTGCGGAGGACACTGGCGCTGGAGGGCAGAGGGGAAGCTCGGGAGCTCATCATGGTCCTGGGGAGATCCCAGGAGCTGGGGGGGGGGCACACAGACCCCAGGGGCAGGCGACTGGTGCCAGGAGACCCAGGCGGGGCCTCTGAATCTCAGTTCAAACCTCCCGCAGGGCAGCCTGGGTATTTCTGCTGGATGATCCCTGGGGGTGGACACCCACAGCTGCAGGTGAGAAGCCAGTTCCCTGGATCAGAGGCAGTGGGTGCATGCAGACACACGGGGCTGCAGTGGATAGAGCTCTAGGAACTGAACACCCCCGGGGACTCCAGCCTGGGCTGGGGGGCGGGCTGCACCCTGTGCATCTTTCTGCCCAGCTTCTATTTCTGGGAATCGAACTCGCAGCTGCCCACGGACGCAGTGTCCCCCCATCTGGGAAGCTCGCGACCAGAGCCCACACACCCAGTGCTTCCTGGAGGATGGCAGTGACTGCAGGTCTAGAAGGATCTTGACAGGGCTGATACCAGGGAGCATGTGAGGCTCTCGACCCAGAGCACCGGTTCCCACAGAAGAAATGGGACTTCAGAGAAATGCCCCCCAGCTCAAGTGGGTTCATCTTCTGCATATGGACAGATGTCTCCCTGCCCCCATGTGTCTGCTGCCCCGAGCAGCTGCCCTGGCTCCGCATGTCAGAGATGTGGTCATGACAGTGGTCCCTACTTAACACAGCCCATCGATCCTTCGAGACTGTGACTTCAAGTGGGAGGAGGGGTAGTGGGATGAAGTCCAGTCCTGCCGTAGCTGCTGCAGGTATGGTCTTCTCATGCAGGGCACAGGGAAGTGAAGGGGAAGGAAACAGCACTTCCTGTATCCGCTGACTATGGAAAAGGGGCTCCCCTCCCTGGAAAGCCCCCTAACCCTCAGGCCAGCACTGCGTCCCCTCGTCTGGGTAGAACAGCCCCTTCAAATGCTTGTCCTGTGGATATTCCCCTCCTCCTCCTGGTCCTAGCATCCCAGGGTCTGGGAGCCAGAGGTTAGCCGAATGAGACTTCTGGTCTACCCCCACTCACCCCCCCCTCCCCCAAGTACAGCCCACCCCCCAGGCCCTGCTTACTGCAGAATCTAATTACCTATAAAGAGAAAAGTAGAGGGGGATTTTCTCCTGACTGAGAATGAGCTAAAAAGGTCACCCCAAAATGTGATTTTCCCCCCAAGGAACAGTGATATGAGAAGCTAATGAAATCTGAACTTTATCATTTTCCACTGAACTTTTCATTTCGTTTTAGGATATTAAAAGGAAGACAGAGAAATACGGGGAAAGGGGTGAAAGGAAAGCCAGGCGTTCAGTCACAAGGAGACCCGCCACCTCCTGACAGCAGGGACTCGAAGCACAACTGTGCTCTCTGCATGCTGAGGTTGTGCAGAGACAGGCGCCATCTCTTTCCAAAACGACACGTGCGAGACCGTGTTTGACAATGACCAAAGACAAAGGGGATGTTGATAAACATTGCCTCACCTGGCAAGGTCATGTCCATAGCAATGACACCTGCCCAACCAAGGGGTACGGGGACCGCCGGCTGCTAAGGGAAAGGCCCCCCTGCCCGTGACAAGAGTCTGCACTGTCCGTGTGCACAGCACTGGGGATGCAGCCTTGGCTGCTCAGAGATCTTTCATTGGGGAACTGCTCAAGGGGCAGGAAGAGACAAGAGACAGGATTTCATAGAACAGTCTCCGGATCAGACTCCCCTTCTAGTCCATCACCCGGCTGACCAGACAGGCCATGCTGAGCTATTGGGGAAAAAGGTTCATGGGTCCCCTTCCACCTTCCCCCAGGAGCAAAAGCAAGTAGCAGGGTGGACAGCCCTCAGAAGGCTAGGAACAAAGATGACCCAGATCTCCCCAGGGCCCCTCCAAGCTGGATAATCCCCCACAAGATCAAGCTGAGGGCTGCCCGCCCCTGGAAGGGCCAACCTGCCAGAGCACTGAACTCTCGTGAGCTTCCCCACTCATCTCTCCACATACCAATGTGTATCTTCCTCTTTCCCGGCCCCAGCAGCCACCATTAAGGCAACATAACCCCTGCCCCCAGGAATTACTGTCCAGGGCGTATCAGCTCTGGCCAGCATGGAAGTGGGGGTAAGAAAATGACACCTGCTTCCACCCTCTGGCTGCCCTGGTGGGTGGAGCCACCGGAAGAGCAATCACTCAGCAGAGAGCAGCTGGCAGGAATCAGTGCATTCATTGGAGATGTGGAGACTTGAACTGGTGTGCGCTTCTCCTGCCCACATTTCCCTGGAGGCCCTCGTTGCAAAAGGGCCCACAAAAGTTTCTGCTATCAAGATCATAGTTTTAATCTTTCAGGACCTAAGTCATCTCTGTCGCTAGCCACCCCCTACACTGTTTCCAGGCCTCAGGGGAGAAGCTACCGTAGAATAAGGGCAAGACTTCGGCCCCAAGAGATAGGGGGCCAAGTCCCAGGTTTAAAAAGAGAGGGATGAGCTAGGCAGAGAGGCCAAGCAGTCCAAAGATTCCTGCTGTCTGAGCAAAAGGCTCTCGGGATAAGCACCAGTTTTGCCACAAATCAAGAGGCTCTGCTAACCCTTTTTGGATCAATCGGATGAGGGACAACAGTTTAGCCACAGATGAACCTGATAGTGTCTTTGTGCTACATTATCTGGCGCAGCGGCTGCCAAGAAACAGGGCTCCGAGAACGATCAGTAACATTCAAATGGCACCTATGGTAGTGGTACAGGGTTGTGAGTGACACATTTGAAGATTGAGTCGGTGCCAAAATGCCCTGGTGAAGAGAGGATGGAGATAAAAAGAAGATTAAAAAAAAAAGAAAAGGAAGGAAGGAGACAAGAATGGCAGGCTGAGAGAACAGGCCTAGGTGGCCTGGTCAGGGGAAGCCCCCTGGAAGAGTGAGCTGGACGTAGCAAGGAGTGATGGTGACTGACAGAAGAGTAGCCGGTGTGGAGAGTGTGGCACCGCAGCAAGGCGGCATAGTGAGCTGGTGCCTGGAGATGGCCAGGGGTTTGGGAAACTGATTTGTTCATCAGTAATAGTGGAAGAAATCTGAAGTGCCTTGGAGAAGTGGAGCAGCTCAGAACACTGGAGACTGGACTTTGCAGTGCTAGCCTCAGGTGTGGAGGGGCGAAGGGCACCATCTTGGACATTTGTCTTGGGGACTTTTGGGATTGAAAATGGTGACTGGGGTCAGATAACTGGCCACTTGTGGCTTTGAGAACTTTTCTTCTTCCCTATTGCAGCCTCTTGTTAATAAAACCCTGTTGTTAAACTGCCTTTGAGTGGTAACTGCTACGTGTGGGTGAGGTGGATTGGGTAAGAAACTTCTTAAGAGTGTTTTTTTTGCCATGTAGCTTGCGGGTTGGCAGCTTCTGAGTCTTTTGCACTGGATAGCAGTAGCATCTAAGTTTGTGTACACAGCGCATACTGAGTGCCCAGCTTTCAGAAAAGGCAGGTTGAATTACCACTTCCCCAGTTCCATCTCAGAGACATGTTCACAGGCTTGTTCACAGGCATGGAGTCAGAGTGCAGGAATCTAAACTTTCCATGCAAGACCCAAGGTGAGTGCAAGCTGGTGGTTTTGTGCCCAGCCCTGGGGAGAGATGCCCCACCTCCATCTGTTCCTTGACTTTCTCAACCTGCCTGAGTTAGCAGAGATTTTAAGAATGGGAAGGGGTCTTGGGAATCACCTTCGCTTCACCCTAATGATTGATGGATGACAAAATCATGGTGGAAAGAGGATGGTGGTTCTTCCCAAGAACTGTGGCTACGTAAATATCCAAACATGTTCTGTTTGTCACTTGTCTCCTTATTGAAATTCGTTTCTCTGACATCAGTCAGTCCTGCACAGGGCGGAATAAAAGAGCAGATCTGGTGCTCAGAGCTTGAACCATGCCCTCTACTGAATATTCTACCAGGACTTCAGCATCCAATATACATTCAGGAGACGGTGACCCCCACGAGGAGTCACATCATATGGTGAGCCTTAATCAGCCATTCTTTACTTTGTGACACTTGCTTCTTGTCTTTGGATGACACCTTTAGAAAAGCGAGAAAAAGTCCTCCCTCCCCGAAACAGTCTGACTCAAGAATCTATTTCAAAGAGTTGACCAATAGAAAACCCTCAAAAAATGTTTTCACTAAGGTTCACACTCATTGATCTGATAGCAATCAAAGACTTTGTTTTTAACACGGCAAATCAATATCTTCATATCAAAATTCTATTGCATTTGAAGACAATACAAGCTTGCCCCCCCCCCCCCCCCGCCCACACACACACACACACACATGGATTTCAATCATGTGCAGTTGCCATTAGGAACTATTTTGGATCAATGAAAAGAGAAATTTCCTATGATTCCCTCTAATACAGAAAATAAGTCTAAGATCATGATTTTGATGACACATTCTTACACCCTGAGCTAAACTCAGCAATATTACTTCCAGCTCTGCCTGTCCTGTCAGACGGCACCATAAATGACAGGCTATCAGCATCTGCACAGTTAATTAGTAGCCAGGGAGAATTCCAAGTTCTTTTACATCCTCCACGCTCATCTGGAGAGATTGAGACTATTCATACAAAGCCCTTCTATGTTGGTAAGAACCACCATTTTCTCCCACTTCCAAATCCCATTTGGGCAGTTCTTTTAGATCTCCAGGGTCCAGTCCTTCCAGCAAAAGAAAACATGATTCTGCAAGGTCACAGAACTGTTCTTGTGGACTGTCAACTCAGAGAGACAGGCAACTGTTAGTCAGCGGGAAACATCAGTCCTACCCAGTGATCTGGCCCAAATTCCTGTCAAAAGATCAATACACCGTACAAGCAGGAGCCTGATGGATAGCAGTGAGAGTCACAGATCAAAGTTCAGGGCAAGACAAAGTCAGCTTGTGAAGAGGAAGAAGGGCCTGAGAAACTCTCACCTTGGAGCAGAGAGAGAAGATTAAAGGAGGTCACGCTGATATGAGAAAGGGGGTTTTAGTGTTTGCTAATAGGGAGGAATTCAGCATGAACCCTTAGCTGGCACCGAGCAGTTGTTCCCTGTGAGGGAGGAGCTACAAGAAAAAGAACAGGTCACAAACTTCCTTTGTCACAGCACTTACCAGACACCAAGACACAAGATGGACCCTTCAGATTTTAATTTTTGTTTTTCTTCTTCTTAAATCAATTCTTAAAGACTATTGAAGTTAAGTGCACATGATTTAAGTATATTATCTCTACTTAATCAAATATGACAAACAAGATGCCGGAAAACCAGGCAGAGATGAACGATGTAAATGTTTATAAAATGTGATCCATTTATAAGCATGGTAAATTGCATCCATCAGTGAAACAGCTTATCAATGTAAAGGCAAGTACGATATTATTCCCAGATCTTTGAATTCAGAGAAACAACCAGCAGTTTGATGGTATATCACCACAAGGCAGCTTTGTCAAGGTCAATGGCAAGTCAAGAGCAAGAGGAGAGAAAGCCAGGTGCCTGTCCTGTCAGCCCACAGTTCCTTCGACTTGCTCACCCATGACTTATCTTCAAAGATCACACAATGCTGCCATCACGGAGCCTCAACCTTTATGAACACTCGCCTCATGGTGAGCGCCAGCCCAGCCCAAGGGCACTCCCCAGTTGCCTGTCACTGTACCACAGTCACTGGTCCTCTAACCAAATCACCTTGTCCTCATTCTCCCTGGAACTCTCCTTTGGTTCAACATCCATACTCCTGGGAACAATTTCCCATCCTTTCCTGTTGAAATACTTTCCCTTACTGACACCTCTTTATATCATGCATACATCCCCCGACCATGCCCATCTTCCTAATCTATCACAGTGCAAATGCCTCTGCCTCTTTATCTACTCCCATGACTTTTAGGGAGCAGTGATGATGTCTACACCTGTTTCATTACTTTACTTTGACCTTCCAGAACTAAACCCTGAGTTGGTGGATCCTGAGATATGCTAGTCAATTTTGGCACCAGTGCCAGCCATCCAGATGCCAACCAGATCCCAACTTTCCTTTTACATCTAGGGTCACTTCAGAGTCCACAGAATGTTCATTGTCATCACCATTCTGTGTCACCATTCTATCACCTCCACCTGCATAGCATGTGGCCTCCGTCTGTTCAAATGTCACCAGCAGTGCACTTTGTACTCCCATGTGTCAGTTCCTGCCATGTAAGACGCCTGTCTCAAATACAGTCTTCATCACATCATTCCAAGCTACAGAATCAATGGCCATCAGACCTTCCCCCATCCCATCTTGGCTCATGGGACACCACTGATGTCCCATCTACCCCACACACACACACACAGTGACACCCCCATGTCTTCAGTTCCTCTGTGCTGGTCTTGCCACCATCCCTTGTCACATCTTCTATTTTGTCAGTAGCCTGATCTCTCTACCTCCTGTGCTAGGATTACTCTCCCATACTTTTAGCAGGATGATCACTGCAGAAAGTGAAATTGTTAGGTCTTTTTACAATAGCTTCCTGTTGCATTCCACTCAGTGCTTCAGCTATCACTGGAGACCTCTGACATTTACTTCCTAACCTCTCCAGAATCCCCTGCTCTCTGCCACACAAACATTTTATCCAGGATGCCTTGCCATGGACTCATCTAGGAGATGCTTCCTATGAACCACCTTTATCTCCTGATCAACTAACTCCACACCCAGCTGAGCTGCAACAAAATGAAAGAAAGCAGTAAGACTTTGAAGGCATAATCAGTCATTCATCCTCTTTGCCCACAGAACATTTTCTCCTTAGGAGATGAGCACACTTCCATTTCTCTAAAACTACCGTTCGAGTGTCCATTTGGTGTGGACACTTATGTGACCACAGTTGTGTGGTCAGCTTGTGAGAGTGGCTACGAGATTGTTACCCCAAAGTCACATTTGGTGATGTCCCTCTGACGGCAGCCTCAATGGGAGTATTTACACCACAAGAATCGGCAATTGCAACTCAAAGCTGGATGGGGTAAGGTGATGGAGCCTGTGGAGAAGCTTTGAGTTTCAGTACAAGGTAATTGAAGCTATTGAAGACATTCTTAGAAGCACAGTGATAGTCTCAAGAATCAAGAAAGGAGCAGGTTTGAGAAAAAACAAAGAAAGGAGTCACTTCACTCCTCTGCCAGGCAGAGAACAACAGATGCTCAATTAAAGTAGAACTAGAATCTTCTCCTTGGCGCCAGGCTGTTAACCTCTTGGGTGCTGGTCCTCACTCTTACTTCGCTGCTCATATCAAGACTGTCCCTTGGCCGCCATCTTGGTCACAATCCAAATGTGGTCAACACATTCCCCTGATTTACCCCGATGGAGGGACTCTCAGAGGCCTTTCCCCCCATCACCTGCTGCCTTGTGTCTCTTCTCCCATTTGAGGGGGGAATAAGCGCATCCTTCCCATTTGATTCCATTTCTTTCATTCAGTTCTGAGAACAGACAACACGTCCAGTACTGCTCCAGGAGGGCAGGGGGTCACCAGGACTCTGCTGGTGGGTGTGGCCTGGGACACGCCTCTGTCGAGATGGATAGTCTCCTCTGAACTATTACAGCACCATGAACCCATCACCTCCATATGAAAGAATGAGGTTATGAAAGCATAAGTAAATGAAGAAGTTCTATGGACAGCTTAAAACATTCAAAAGCTCTGGGAAGAAAAAGTAAATAATTTTTAAAAATATTATTAATCAATTTGTTTGTTAAATATTTGTATAAAACATTTATTTTTACATCATTGCATTCCCCAGGGTTCTCCTTCCACCTTGTCACTCATGAACCTTCAGCTTGATCTTCTGGTGGTCCTCCTTTCCCTGATTTCTCATTCCTCCCTCTCCCCTCCCCTTTCCTAGCTGCTTACCCCAGTTCTGTTTCTAGCTGTTTTGACTTTTCCCTTTTGTTTGTTATTCCTATATCCCATCTATGGGTGAGGCCATCTGGTTTCTGTCTTTTCCATTCTGACTTACTTCTGCTAATAGGATTCCCTCTAGGTCCATCCATGCTATCACAAATGCACCATATTTGTCAGTTTTAAGTGCAGAATAATATTCCACTGTGTACATAGACCACATCTTTTTCAACCATTCAATAGTTTTGGGACATTCGGGTTGTTTCCATATCCTGGCTATGGTAAACAGTGCTGTGATGAACATCCAAGTACAGACGTCTTTTTGAATTAGTGTTTCGGTGTCCTTTGGGTAGATTCCCAGAAGTGGAATTGCTGGATTGAATGGTAGTTCCATTTTCAGTAGTTTAAGGGTCCTCCACACAGCTTTCCATAACAATGGGATCAATTTACATTCCTACCAGCAGTGTAAGAGTGTTCCTTTCTCTCCACATCCGTGTCAGCACTTGTTTTTTTGATGTGGGCCATTCTTACTGGTGTGAGATGGCATCTCATTGTGGTTTTGATTTGCATTTTCCCGATTATTAGTGACATCAAGTATTTTTTCATAATCCTATTGGCCACTGTATTTCCTTTTTGGAGAAGAGTCTTTTCAGTTCTTCGAGGCAGGGACATTTGGGAAGAGACTTGAACAAAACCATTTCAGCTCCTTTTCTCAGCCTCAGTTCTAAGGGCTCCATTTGCTTATTCAAAGGCTCAAGTGGGTGATGCTGACTCACTCTCCCCCTGTAGAAACACAGTCTCTTCAGAACCTCTTCGCCCCCAACACAGTTTTCCAGAGGTAGCACATCGGGGGCGGTGGTCCTGTCTTTCCCACGCACTCAGTCAGCAGGGCAACGAGATGTGGGTTGTAGAGGTGGGGCTGGTTTGCTAAATCCTTTCAAAGAGGACTCGGAACAGAGCACCCAGGTATGTACTGACTGTTGCGGAGGTGAGCGCTACCAGCAGCTCCTCGTTTTAAATGCCAACTGCTTCTAAGGCAGCACAAGATCGCATTAACTCTCTTGGCAGCCTGGCTGTGTCCTCCCCCTGCCTTCCCAGGAAGCTGCCGCCCCGAGCTGTTGCATGAAGCTTCTGCCTGCACCATGTCTTACCAGTGGGTTTGTTCTCTTAGAAAGAACCACTTGCCCGGCGCCTGAAGTCTGATGAATACCACACTTTCCAAAAATAACAGTATGATCATCAAAACAGTGCAGAAACGTCAACTGACTTCATGATCAGATGTGGGAAGGGCGGTGGGAGTGCAGACACCCTGAGCAGCCCAGGCTGGCAGCAAACAGGCAGAGATGCCCGCAACCTGTCATGCACCGAGCTGGGATGTCAGAGCAGCTGAGATGAAGCCTTTGTCCCCTTAATTGGTGAGTGGTCCTCGCCTCAGTCCCCTTCCAACCGCTGGTTGGGGTTACATGCCCAGATGTGTGGAGCGGTTCCTTATGGCTCACAGTATTGAAGACGTTTTTCATGGCATCTATTTTGGAAAAGCCCCACCAGGGAGTCAGGACTTTCTCCCAGTTCGGTGTCATAAACAGGCAATGGCTGAAGCATCGGCTGATTGGAAGGACCATGAGTGGCAAATGTGAGGGACGTCTTTAGACAGCAAATGCAGATGGATTTACGGTGTGGGAGAGGTTCTTCGCAAACTCTGACTCTGTTGCTCCTTCTCTCTCCACACAGCCTGGGTGAACCTATATCATAGAACTGACCAGAAGCCTCGAACCTCACCTGTTTCCATCACCAACCTGTAAGCTGCCAAGGGCATCAGTCTAACGCCATCTTGTAGGTGACACTGGAAGCTGCTGTTGACTTGAACGTGCTGTCACCTCTTTCTGGGGGGAATGGTCGGACACAGTTGGCTGCATCAGCCCTGAGAGTTTGTTCAGTAGGTATAGAGTTGGCCTGGGAATCTGCATTTCTAGCCAGGCCTCGGGTAATGTTGAAGCTGCTGTTCCAAGAATCCTACTTTGAGAACCATGAACTAGAGCACAGGACAGTGTCTGGTTTCTACACCAAACTTTAGAGACCTATTTTTAACATTATTGATTTATAACATTATATCGTTTTCAGGTCTATAGACTCATAAGCTACCCCACACTTACATGTTTTATAGGTTTCAGATGTACAGTCTTAAAAGTCAGCATCTAACACTTTGCTCACTACCAGAGGTCAAAGAGTTCAAGTTCCCTTCCGTCACCATGTAATTGCCCCTTTTTCTGGTTTATTCTTTTCTCCCTTCCTTCTGATAACTACTATTTTGTCCTTACAGTCCAAGTGCTTGTTTTCATTCCATTTTATCTGTTCATTTATTTTGTGCCACATCATACGGTGTCTTTTTCCATCTGAATTATTTCACTAAGCATGATATTCTCTAGGCCCATTGATGAGGTTGCAAATGGCAAAGGTCCATCTTTTTTGTAGTTATGTAGTGTTCCATTGCTTACATATACCATATCTTCTTTGTCCACTCATTCACTGATGGTCATTTAGACTGTTTCCAACTCCTGACTATTGGGGATAGAACATAGGGCTACAGTTACTGCTTAGTATCAGTATTATTGTATTCTTTGAGTGAAAACCCAGAATCAGGGTAGCTGGGTTGAATGGCATTTCCATTCTTGCCAATAAAGACAACATGCAAGAGAAAGACAGGAAGGGAAGGATGAAAAAAGCCCTCAGAGAAGCAAGGGAAGAACCAACTTGGAAGGTTTCTTGGAATGTCTCAGAGAGTGTGAAGTGGAGCTTACTGGTTGCAGACTAAATCAGAGTTCCTCCCCCCCCCCCTCACAGAGTTTCTGGAAATGGCTTAGGAACCAGACTGGGGTGGTTTCTGCTTCAAACACTGGCTGACAACTGATAGCAGGAGGAAACAGCCAAGGTCCCATCAGAGGCAGATGCTGGAAAGGCCAGCATTATTCAGCCAGGAGCTTCACTCTGGGCAGAGCCAAATGAATTGACAGCAGAGTCTCAACCTCACTCCTACTCAAGAAAGTGTCTTGTCACAACGAAGGGCCCAAGACAGACACTACAGCTCTCTTGAACATGAAACGCATTTTTGTTTCTCTGAGCACTTGGTGCTGCTTGAGCTTGAGCTTTTTTGTAAGGGCCATGAAGGCTTGAGAACCAGGGACCCGCCTAGGGATTTCTCTCTCTTGGCAGCTCTGCTGAACTGTCCTTTACACAGTACTGGCCTAACAGCCTGGCCCTGGAGAAGACAGACACCCACACACATCACAGTCCCAGCTTGTTGGTGGCAAAGGAGATCGAGTGATATCTCCAGTTGAGTCAGCCATGCTTGGAAAAGAAGAGACCTTCCATTTAGCACATCAGTTGTCTAATTGCAAACAGGAAGAAAGGGGTCCCATACATGGGAGTATGGAGGGGACTTGCTTTTCTCTGCTGACTGACAGCTGTCACTCATTTGCTCTGTGACCTCACATGTGATCTGTTCATTGAAACTTGGTTTCCTCTACAAAATGGAAAAGATCAAGGTCAAAATGAGCCTTTGAGTTAGGGTCTGAGGAACTGAACACAGTCACCAGCATGTTGCAGGCATGTGTTAAGAGGTGGGGAAGTCAGGAGGATTAGCCCTCATCTCTACCAGGTGCCCAGGTTGTAGTTTTGCTTTGCTTTACTGAGTCCTGTTTATGCTTCAATGTTAGGAGTTGCATGTGGTATGAAGAAGAAATGAGATGGAAGGGATTGATAGTAATCTGTGAAACCAGTCCATAGAACGGGGATCCTGGGGAGATTATCCAGGTCCAACTTTAATGAAGTTGGGAAACCCTTTATACACCCCAGCAAGGAAATGTTACAATGATGTAATGAGGATGTAGCAAAGCGTACATGACATGCAGCAGGGAGGATGCTGGGATGTGTGATAACAGGAGAATCTATATTACTAATAGGTCCTATGTCTCTTGGGACATTCCAAAGAGTTTAGGAAGCTGGGTGACAGGTGAGAGATGTGCTGTTGCCCACCTTATAGTGCGCCAGAGGGGGCTAGGAGATAGGAGGTGTTCATCCTATCTGAAGCTCCATCTCTCTACCTACTTCCACATTCCACAGAGAAGGACTGACTCCCTGAAAGACCCTCATCCCCAGCATCCTTTGGAGAGAGAATGCGTGCTCCATCTGGCTGGTATGGGACAGTTCTCAGATGAGCCTGTTTGCTCTGCTGAGACATCACCTGAACACATGGTTACATTAGACCAGAGGGTGTAACTGAAGAGTCACAGGAAAAGCACTGTGCTCACAATAGGAGATTAAGGTCACTCCCTGTCATCTCCCACATGGCCACATGGCTTCCAGACACAGCTCATCAGCAAACCAGGAGCATAGCAAGCCCAGGCAAGCAGCAGTCATGACTGGAGGCCCCAGTGAACCAGATCCACGAGCTATTTCATTGGACAGACAGATCCTTTGAAAGACACAAACGCATGCCCCGTGTTGCAAAGATGATCTCGGAGGAAAGTCAGATCTGCATTTTCCCTTGAAAAAGAACCAGGAAGAACCCGAGGCCAAGGCTCAGTCTGTGGCAAACTGCACAGAGTGGTAGCTGCCCTTTCTGGCCAGGGGCAGGGCTTCCCAGTTTGCCCACACTGAAGATGGGCAACATCAGAACCCCACTGCCTCTGCATCTCAGCCCCGGCACACATAGCAGCATCTCAGCATCTCAGCATCCCAAAACCCTCCGTGCCCCCCCCCCACCTTGTGTGTCTCAGGATGGAGCAAGTCCTTCTCCATGAGAAACACAGGCGTCCAGTGTGAGCCGAACCTTGAGGGGGCCCTGTATGGGCAAAGCCACAGCCTCAGTCCAGACAAGCACTGCTCTTGCTCGCCCCACCCCCTCACACTGCGATGAAGTGAGTGTGCAAAGGAAGTTGCTCCTGTGCTCTGCTCTGTTGATGGCCACGTCTGTGTCCACCCAGGCGGAGCAGCCCCGCCCTAGGATCTTGATAATTCTGGAGGGTCTCACCTAGGAATGATGGGATAAAACTTTCCTGGATGCCAACTAATAGAGCCACAAAGAAGCAGAGAACACTGGCCAGCCTTTAAGATAAGGTGCGTCTCTGTTGCACCATCAGTAGCAAAGCAGCTCCCTTGGAACACAGGTACAGAATGTGGATGACCGTGTGCGATTACCTAGTGTCCCTCTTTGATATTACATCATCAAAGAACATAGTGACACGTCCACCTCTGATGACATAATGCCTAGATTTGGTTTCCCCAGTCTGAGAAACATGACATTTGCCTGGTAGCAAGGACTTCTCTGTATGACATTCACTCTTAGACATGAGAAATGAGAAGCGAAGTTCATCATGAATCCCAATCGTCAGGAAACAACTTCCCAGTTTTAAACAGAACCAAAGAGCTGAACATTCCCTCACTGAAGATGAGACATAGATGATCAATGAGCGGGTGAAAAGTGCACAGACTGAGGCCAGGACCCCAGTATGGGTAGTATTACTTGTTGGTACAAGTTAAGTATCTCCATTATCTGTGTCTGAAAGACATAGAATGACCAGAACCAGATAGAAGGTCATTGCTTTCTCTTACCCTGAGACTATAAATCTCAAGCAGGGCTTGGTCAACACTGTTATGCTAGTTTAACTCCCTATGCTGATGGTCCAAGGTCCAGGGAGGGGTCATCACTGAACTTAGAGTGTAGCTGATCATCCCATCATCAGGACTCATGATGGGAGGGGGAGCAAGGGAAAAGGGATACAAGAGAAAGGTGCCGGGACTGAAGGGGGAGAATTTCGAAGAGGAGCTGGAGATTAGCTGAGAGGAGCTGATCGGACGTCAGGATCTGGAGCAGAAGCTGGGAGCTGTTGAATCTTTGAGGGCTCCCCGCCTTCTAGCCTTCAGAGGGTGGGGAGTTGGATGAACTCATCACAGAGCGCTGAGCAGTCCTGATGACCCGGAGAGAGCAATGAGTGAGTGAGAGAGGCCAAGCTGAACCTCGTTTTGGTTTTGGAACTCACTCCATACTGGCTGCGGTGACTGAAGACCAAAGACAAGGACATCACCTTCAGACTAACCTTCACAAAGACTGAAATTAAACTCCACACAGCTTGTGAGGAGCAGAAGTGGGTTCCTTTCTGTTCGGGACATTCGTGAGGGTGTGGACTGTTAGACTCTTTTTGTCTGTCTTTTCCTATTTGTGAAGAAACCCTGGTGCTCACCCTGATCAGGAAAGTGTGATCTCTGGGCCACTGCTTGCACGCGGGTGGAAGAACCTCATTGGCTGACATTAAAAGGGGTGATCCCGGCCCTGATACCAGTAGCATGTGTCTCACAAGTTTGAACACAAGTTCATATAGGGAGCTACTATTCTTCCTGCAAGAGGGGCCAAACCAAAGAATAAGCATCAAGTGCTGGTGAAGATGTGTGGCGAAAGGAACCCTTGTCCCTCACGGTGGAAATCCACAATGTCACACTGGCTGTGGGGAAGAGTCTGGCAGGTACTAACCAAGTATCTCCTTGCCATCAAATGACTCTGAATTTCCACAGAGGGTGAGAAAATGTATGTCCATACAAAATCCTGCCCGTATTCATATTTCAGTTGTATTCCTCTTTGCCAAAACTCAGACACAAGCGTGAAGGACCTGAGTAGGCAAATGGATAGATCGTGTGACATCCGGACAACAGAACATTAGCCAGTGCTAGACAGACAGACAGATGGACAGACAGACAGTGATTGAGATGAGAGAGGACTGACAGAAATGAGCTAAGAAGCCGTGCAGAGGCACAGAGGGGTCTTAAATGCATGTTTCTAAGTACAAGACGCCAACCTGAGGAGACCCTGCTGTCAGAGCTACCTGCCAGCCAGCCCCACATGGGAGAAACAGAGAGACAGTGAAAAGGTGATACAGCCAGGGCCTCGTGGCATGAAAAACCCAACCAGGAGGGTTTTTGACTGAAGTATTGACTTCATTCGGTATGATGCTATGACCGGTGGAGACAGAAGGGATGAGACAAGAGCCAACTCCACGGAAGAGGATGGACCTTCGCAAATGGGGACTCAGCATCACCCAATCAGTGTCTAGAAATACAGCCCAAAACACAAAGTGTCAATCACCCAGGGAAGCAGGGGAGTGGAGGCCAGAGCAGGAATTCTCTCCTTCCAGCCCCATTGTTTGTCGACCTAACGACAACCAAAAATAATAAAATGTGCTTGATGTTCAAAAACCACAAAGCTTGCTGATCTCATGGAGTTTAGAGGATTCGTGGGGCAGTTCTGAGGCACCAAACCCCATTTGACTGTCACTTTAGCCCCCATGTAAGTTGAAAACAAAACCAGCCCGACGCTATTTAAAAGAGATTCATTGGGTAATTATTAGGTGTCTAATAAGTGTGAGACACTAATAAACAGTCTCTTCCCTCAAGTCTTAATTACATGTAGATTATTTTGGCCATTTCTTTGCTGCCTTCACCCAAACTAATTCACATAAAAGCCCATGCTGTTGAGAGCCAACGCCAAGCTTTCCACATAGGTCTGACTCTCGGGAGGTGCTGGGAGGAACATAGTCACCGCTTTCAGTAAATCAGGTTGCTTCAGGAGTCAAGTCTAATGACCCTCATCTTAGAAATACAAACAATTCAGTGTACCTGTCACAAAGGATTTGTCAACAAGACTCCTTTACTCTCTTCTTCTATTTTTTTATTGATTTCACATATATATGTATATACACACACATATATATTACATCATCTACACCAAGGTTCTCCAATCACCTTATCACCTGTGAACCATCTTTATCTCTTGTGCCCTCCCCCTCTCCCAGTTTTGCCCTCCTCCTCTCTTGCTCTAGGCTTCAGTTCTGTTGGCAGCTTTAAATTTTTCTTGTCCATTTAGTTTGGTTTTTTTTCCCTCTATCCTTCCTATAAGTGAGACCACCCTGTATTTCTCTCTTGCTTTCTGACTTATTTCTGCTAACATGATTCCTTCTAGCTCCATCCCTGTTGCTGTGAATGCTATAAGTTTGTCTCCTTTAACTGATGCATAATATTCCACTGTGTACACAAACCATGGCTTTTTCAGCCATTCGTCAGTTTGGGGACTTCAGGTTGTTTCCATATATTGGCAATTGTAAACTCTTCTTATTCATGTGGTTTCCCCAACTCTAGTCAATGACTACACATGCCTGCATGTACATGCACACACACACACACACACACACACACACACACACACACCCCATATCCTCTGAACCCAGTTCAGCATAATATAAAATTTTAGACACAGTCCATGGAATCAAAAGTGGGCTTTAACTAGAGACTAAGAGTAACTAGCAAAATGTATTTCTGAACTTCTAAGAGCAGCTCCATGTGAGGATAAGAAGAAATCAGGTACATCAAAGATTGGCAAAGAAAATAGAACTTGAAATAGAAGGCCTAGCCACTAGGCCCCAGTCCCCGGTTGTGCCATCATCCTTCATACAGATTGTCCCCAGCGTCGAAGAAGTGAAGGCTTAGCAACTGCTTTTATCAAAGGATGAGTTTTAGCTACTGTACAGATTGGTACAATAAATTCACAAAGAATGAGATTTACAAGAAAGAGACATAACAAATCAAACCGCAAATCATGCTGATTTCACAGAAAACCTGAAAGGAGAGTGGGAAATTCTCTTTGGCTAGCTAAAGAGACCAACGAGACAGACATCCTCCAATGTCACATTGGTAATGAAGACTACTTTAGTTTGTAAGAAAAATCCTGTTGCTTAAATCTGGCAGAACATTAGCTTTATTTCTCTTTCAAGCAATGCTGTTTGCTCTCTGCAACCTCCAAATTTGTTCTGTGAGATCCTTAATGTCTATACATCACCTGTTTTGAGAACTTGATACAAAAGATAGAAAAGAGCCATCATTGAAATTTACTTCTTATTCGCACATCATTTTAATGATTGAATTCAATCACCTACCCACCTAACCCACTACAAAGTAGCAGAGATAAGTTTGCTTCTTCCTTTGAGTTGGTAGAAGTCAACCAAGTGTACCGGCATTGTTGAGAGATGAAACAGGTGAGAAATATGCTATGATGACACGGTGAGAGTAGAGACAGTTAAGGAACATCTGATCTCAAGTGACGAGGGTCTGATAACAAAGATCCACAAAGAGCTCCTACAGCTCAACAAAAACAAAGCAAAAAACCCAATCAAAAAATGGGGAGAAGAACTAAAAAGACACTTCACCAAAGAGGAGATACAGATGGCTAATAGACATATGAAAAAATGCTCCACCTCACTAATAATTAGGGAAATGCAAATTAAAACCACACTGAGATACCA
>PVHY01022413.1:0-22425 GCA_004024945.1 Uropsilus gracilis
TTTTTGCCCGTGGAACCGCAGGCTCACGTTGCCCGGGGTACCACAGACTCAAGCAACCCGCAGCCTCAGCTTCCCAGGTAGCTGGGATTACAGGCGCGCACCACCACGCCCAGCTATTTTTTTGGGACTAGGTTTCGCTATGTGCCCACGGTGGGACTCGAACCGTGATCCCTGGCCCTGGCCATGGCTTCCTAGGCTGCCGCTTACAGGCATGCGCCACCATGCCTGGCCCTCTACCTCCACATTTTGAGGGCAACACAAAACACGCACTTAGAACAACGAAGGTGTTCGCTGAACTCTCAGCTGGTGGCTAGAAGATGGAAGAGAGAGATGTGGAGACAAAAGGAGAAATGGGAGGTCAGACAGGTGCAGGGGTGCTGACGCTGCAGCTCACGGTCAAGTACTCCCATCAAGGCCAACGCAGCTGTCCCGGAAGTAGGTTTCCGGACTCACTGTGTGCGATGCAGCTTGGACCTTCTGCATAATTACACAGGTCACAGAATATTTATTTATTGAAACATGAAGGAAACATTTACTGAAGATTTGAAAAACAGATGCCTTAAAGGATTTCTTTTTCAGGCTGGGTGCAGTGGCGCGTGCCTTTAATCACAGCCTATGAAGCAAGGCCTAGGCTAGGAATCGCTTGAGTGCATGGGTTCGAGACCCACCCGGGGCAGCATAGTCTCAAAAAATAGCTGGGCATGGTGGTGCGTGCCTATAATCTCAGCTACCTGGGAAGCTGAGGCTGGGGATTGCTTGAGTCCGTGGTACCCCGGGCAACGGGAGCCTGCGGTTCCACGGGCAAAAATAGCGAGACCTAGTCTCAAAAAAAGAAAAAAGATTTTTTTCCCCCAGAAAACTGTTGCTACACAATGTTGTTGCCTTTATCACCTTAAGAAGTACCTTAGACAGAATCATAAAAACCACAAACAAGGCATCCTTCTTCAAACATCTGAGCCGATAGGAGATGTCTAAGGAGTGATGCAGAGACTTGCAAAGGGCGGGCTCTTGTAGCCCCAGTGTGCCAGTTGGGTTATATACATCGGATGAGGCCTTTGGCGCCTGCAGTCTGCACAGGGCGTGCGCACGGGTGGTCAACGTGTATAGTGTCAAGTGGACAGAACCGCCAGTGTTCAGCAGCAGCTTTGTCAACTCAGCCGTGGGCCGCAGCAGTTCGTCTTCCCGTGGCCTGTCACTGAAAGCGCTGGGAGCAGCTTTGATGTGAAAAGAATAAAAGAAGGGCTGTGACCTTTTATTTACTGGTTAAAATCAGAAAACAGGCATCGCTTTGGTTATATGGTCCCATTTCCAAAGTGCATTGTGTATACAAGACTAAGCACAGGACTGGGCACGGTGGCTCGTGCTTGTAAGCTTCTGCCTATGAAGCAGCCGGGGCCAGGGATCACGGTTCGAGTCCCGCCTGGGGCCCGTAGCGAGACCTAGTTCCCAAAAAAAATAGCTGGGTGTGGTGGCGCGCACCTGTCATCCCAGCTACCTGGGAAGCTGAGACTGGGGACTGCTTGAGTCCGTGGTACCCCGGGCAACGAGAGCCTGCGGTTCCACGGGTAAAAATAGCGAGTCCTGGTCTTAAAAAAAAAAAAAAAAGGCTAAGCACAACAGCAACAGAAAGATTTACAGGCACCCCAGCATAAGCCAGCAATCCTCACGCAGTTTCCCGGGGATTCGAGGGAGGGGCCCGTTCCACAGCCTCGGCACTCCACGGAGTGTGGAATTCCTTGTCAGGTATTTGCGGAAATCCGAAAGCTAATCCTAAAGCTAAAGGGAGGCTCCGCTCTTCCGGAGGTGCAGAAGCTCCTCGTCAGCCCATCGCTTTAGCAAGTGCAGGACTGGGGACACCAGGGGAGATTGCCAGGATGGCTGGGGGCTTGGGCCTCTCAAACTCGAGAGGCTGGTGCCCAAGGTGACAGGGAGGTATTCTTCGGTGCCTGCCACAGCTTTGCAGACAAGCACGCGCCTTACTGATGTGTTTCCTGGCGATTTCTGGTGAGGTGCATAACCCTCTAGAACGGAACCCAGTCCTTCTTGGCCGGAAGACCAGAGGGCTGCTTTTTTGCCAGTAATTAAATTTCCAGTCATCCACAAGCCGTGGTCGAGTTGCTCAGGAATTTTCACTTGAACTTCAGCTCGGTCCATGGACGCGCCCCCCTTCCAACAGAAGGACCATCTTGGGCCCTGTTCTCCTGAGGTGCTTCCACAGGCCACTGCCACTGGCTCCATTTCCAAGAATTTTCTGGATGTGTGTGTGTGTGCGCGTGTGTGCGCATGTGTGTGCACGTGTGTGTGCGCGCGTGTGTGTTTATTTTCACTTCCAGCGTTTTCCTGCGGCCCGGCCAGCTGCCCTGGCTCCTGGGGCTGCCTCTTTGATCCTCAGCACCACACGGTGCTCGACATGGGCTCTCGGAAGTTCTCGCTGCATGAAGCCCTCATCGTGAGGACCCTGCCCTGGACCCGTCCATCTCACCCTTCACGCCAGCAAGTGCACGGTCTCATGTAGCTCACGCGGTATGCCCTTCATGGCCACCTCTACACTCTCGGCTTCCTAAAGAAGTGGCCGGTGAGGCCGGGCACGGTGGCGCCTTTAAGCGCAGCCTAGAGGCGCGGCTGAGATTAGGAATCGCTTGAGTCCCGCGGGTTCGAGTCCCGCCTGGGGCAACATAGCCACACCTAGTCTCAAAAGATAGTTGGGCGTGGTGGTGCGCGCCTGTCATCCCAGCTACCTGGGAGGCTGAGGCTGGGGATGGCTTGAGTCTGTGGTACCCCGGGCAACGAGAGCCTGCGGTTCCACGGGCAGAAATAGCGAGACCTGGTCTCAAAAAAAAAAACCCCAAAAAACAAAAAAAAAGAAGTGACCAGTGAACACACAGCATTGGCTCGGCCTCCAGCAGGGTGGGCTCGGGTGCGGCTGGGGCGCTGGGGACGAGGGACTCCTCACCTCCCCCTCCTCCCGTCACCGGCCACACGGCCCCACTCTGCACCCCGTTCCCCCGCCGTTCGCCGCCGCGCCTGCGCCTCACACAGTAGCCGTTTCGGTGAGTTGGCCAAGTCGGTTCCTCGACCTGTGTCGTCCACCACTTCCCCGCGCGCGCGGTTCAGGGGCGTGACCGCCCTCCCGCCGCCGCCGCCGCCGCCCTGGCCAGGTCGCTCCCTCCGCAGACAACAAAGCGGAGCCCGGCCCAGCCCGGCCACCCGCGCGCCGCCCTCTTCCCGCCGCGGGTCCCGCGTCCCTCTCATCACAAGGTGCATCCATTTGGAATCTACCCCAACGTGTGCGGCTGGCGGGGACCTATCCCCCCACCCCCACCCCCATGGCTCTCGTCCCAGCGGCACGGAAACGCTTTATCCTCAGCCGTTTGTCAGTCGCGCCAGAGCGAGGGTCGTGCAGCCCGGACGCCCTGTCACTGGCTGTGCGGGTTCCTTCGCGCGCCCCCAGTTTAGCTGGCTAAGGTTTATAGCAGTTAGTATATATATTATTTATTATTATATTATATATTATTATATAATATTATAATACAATATAATATATATATATATATATATTGTGTATATATATATATATTGAGACTAGGTCTCGTTATTGCCCGGGGTACCGCGGACTCAAGCGATCCCCAGCCTCAGCCTCCCAGGTAGCTGGGATTACAGGCCACCGCTCCCACAGCTGCTTTTTTGCTTTTTCGAGACCAGGTCTCACTTTGTTGCCCGGGATAGTCTTGAACCCGCGGACTCAAGCAATCCCTGGCCTCTGCCTCCCAGGTCTTGGACAACAGGTGCGCGACACCACGCCCAGCCACTATATATATATATATATATATATATATATATACACACATACATACATATATATACACTATATACA
Organism: Uropsilus gracilis; assembly: GCA_004024945.1. Classification (NCBI taxonomy): domain Eukaryota; kingdom Metazoa; phylum Chordata; class Mammalia; order Eulipotyphla; family Talpidae; genus Uropsilus; species Uropsilus gracilis. The sequence continues at coordinate 3,875 of PVHY01022413.1, forward strand.
CTATATATATATATATATATATATATATATATATATATATATATATATATATATATATGAAAGGGCGATGCTCCCTTACATTTAGACTCCTCTCAGGCTTCTCTAGCTGATTCGCCTTCCCATTTGAACTTTAGAACCCTAATAAATGAATACACGCACACACGTTGGCGATTTTACTGGAATTGCACCCATAAAAGCTGAAGGATGGCAGAGAAGCGAAGACGTCGTCAGAAGACAGCTGGATGGGTTCGCGCAAGGTGAGCGCCCAGCCCAGTGACGGCTCAGGCAGCCCCGTGGGGGAGCGTTTCTGGGGAGAGACTCCAGGTCCGCACTGCCCCGCCCTCTCTGCAAGGTGATCGTCCTCCCCCTTTCTTGTGTCCCGAGTTGGCGGGTTTTTTTACCGAACGTACGTGTGTCCTTTCGTGTCTGATTTCTCTCGTTCAGCCTTGCACGCGTGAGGTTTGTTTATCTGCGTACCCGTGGGTGGACTTTTAAGGGGGGGTCCCAGTTTTGGGGGGCTGCCAGGAATAATGCAACCCTAAATGTTGGAGCCGGTGGCTGCTCGTGCTCTGTGCACATAGCTCTGCTAGTTATTTCCTTAGGAGGGGACTTGCTGGGGGATGGGCGATCCGTGTGTCCAGTTCCGGAAAATACTGCCAAGTTGTTTTCCTAATAGATGTGACAGTTTATCATCCTGCTGCCGGACTGTCTGAGAATTCCGTTATTGCGCGCTCTTGCAACACTTGGGTTTATTAGGCTCTTAGATTTTTCTTATCCCAGTGTGTGTGTGTGTGTGTGTGTGTGTGTGTGTGTGTGATGGTAATGAGTCATACTTTCAATTTTCATTCCTCTAGTGACTAAGGTGGTTAAGGACTTTATCCAAACATATATATGTACATGCATAGATATACCATTTAAATACCCGCTTTGTGGGATGTACTAGGATTACTTCAAATTTATACATTAACTTCAAACAGTATTTGTATTTATTTTGCTTAATCTTTTTTTTTTTTTTTTTTGAGACTAGGTCTCGCTATTTTGGCCTGTGGAACCGCAGGCTCTCGTTGCCTGGGGTACCACAGACTCAAGCCATCCCCAGCCTCAACCTCCCAGGTAACTGGGATGACAGGCGCGCGCCACCATGCCCAGCTATTTTTTTGGAACTAGGTCTCATTACGGGTCCCAGGCAGGACTCGAACTGTGATCCCTAGCCCCGGCCGCTTCATAGGCTGAAGCTTATAAGCACGATCCACCGTGCCCGGCCTTATTTTGCTTAATCTTACTGTATAAGAATAGTTTCTTCACTATTTGGGAGGTGGAGGCTAGGGATCACTTGAGTCCACGGGTTCGAGACTATGCCAGACAACAGTGAGATCTATTCTCAAAAAAAAAAATAACCGGGTGTGGTGGTGCATGCCTGTAATCCCAGCTACCTGAGAGGCTGAGGCTAGGGATCACTTGAGTCTGTGGGTTCAGGATTACCCCAGGCAACACAGTGAGAAGTAGTCTCAAAAGAAAGGTTTCTTCATTTGCTGGACACCTTCTGTGTTTGCAGTTTTTAATGTATAACTTGCATATTTATTTATAAATTTATGACTAGATATTTAGAATTTTTGTGGGTTTTTTCCTAGTTATTTGTGGTCATTTCTTCATTGATACTCTGGAATGTTCTAGACTTATAATTTTTTTATAAATGGAAATAATTTAACCTTCTATATAATTCTTTAAAAAAAAACTTATAGCTGACAGATAATATTGTGTTAATTTTAGATGTGTGACATAATGGTTTGATTTTTTTTTTCTTTGAGACTAAGTATCGCTATTTTTGCCTGTGGAACCACAGGTTCACGTTGCCCGGGGTCCATGGACTCAAACAATCCCCAGCCTCAGCTTCCCATAGCTGGGATTACAGGCGCACGCCACCACGCCCAGCTGTTTTTTGGAACTAGGTCTCGCTACGTTGCCCCGAGCAGGACTCAACTCACAATCCCTGATCCCTGCCATGGCTTCTTAGGCTGCTGTTTACAGGCATATGCCACCATGCCCGGCCTGTTACATAATGGTTTGATACATGTAGATTTACTGCAAAGTGGCCACCACAATAACACCTATCACCAGAGATTTAAAATGTTTTTCTATTCAAGAGAACTTTTAAGATTTACTCTTTTAGTAAATTTCAAGTCTAAAATCCCATATAATTATCTATAGTTACTATGTGGTACATTTTGTTTCCCAGCCGGTATAATTTCTTTCACTTTTCTCATTGTTCCTCCTGTATGATGATAAAAGGCAGATGTGTATATTCCTGACTTTGATGGGAATGCTTCTGGTGCTTTCTAGTCAAGCAAAATATTGGATTTTTTCCCCCAGATTTATATATTTCTCATGTAAAAAAATCTATTAAGTCCTACTTTGCTGAAGATTTTTTTTAACAGTAAAAAGAATTTTTGCTTAAATGCTTATTCAACATTATGGATCTCCTAGGGTCTGTTTTCTGTTCTATTAAATAAATTTCCTCTTCTCTTCTTTTTTCTTTTTTTTTTTTTTTTTTTTGAGACTAGCTCTTGCTATTTTTGCCCATGGAACTGCAGGCTCTTGTTGCCTGGGGTACCACAGACTCAAGCAATCCCCAGCCTCAGCTTCCCAGGTAGCTGGGATTACAGGCACATGCCACCATTCTCAGCTATTTTTTTGGAACTAGATCTCGCTACAGGCCCCAGGCAGGACTCAAACCACAATCCCTAGGCCCGGCTGCTTCATAGGCTGAAGCTTATAGGCACGAGCCACCATGCCTGGTAAATTTCCTCTTCTTGAACCATCCTTGCACTCCTGGAATAATGCCCGTTGGTCCTTGAATGTGCTTCCTCTAAGGAGAAGCTTCTTTGAAACAATTGTGCTGTGGATTCCTCTGGAGAGGATTTGTAGACATTACAGTTAGTCCTTGTATATTGAAATTTCCTTTTCAGCAGTGAGGGACCAGCGGTTTGGTTCTCTTCCAGGAAATCTAGCTCCAAATTCCTTCTGGTAATGAACATGAGAAACTGGGGTTTTCCATGATTCTGCATGACTCTGATCTCAAGCTTTTTCAGTTCTGTTCTGTTGTTTTGGTTAACTTGTTTTAAAACAGAACTAAACTAAACAAGCTTTATTCTGTTATACGGTTTTGTTTATGTAATGTTCTTGGAAGCCACCCCAACAGGCTTTCAGAGTTACTGGGTTATTATAAAACTAAACCTGGGACTCAGTGCCTTAATGGTTCTCAAGAAGGGGCTGGGGGCTTAGAGAGTTTGGGTCTGTAACAGAGAAAAACCTTTGGGTTCTTGCTCACTGGGAGATGTAGTGCCAGTCCAGAGTAGAGACATTTACTTGGCAGTGGAGCCAAGGTCACTGGCACAAGGTAAACAGCCAGGAAATGTTGGGGAGCCTGAGTGGGAGTTACTCCACCTATTGTGGTTGGGCCAGGTCACTTTTGCATTCAGTGGTCTTCCTGACCTTTGTTGACCCCTTCCTTGAGCAGATATCTGCAGGCTGTGCTTCGGACTCTTGGGACAAGTCCTCAAGGCCAGGGGATTCTAGGATAAGGTGAAAGAACGAAAAACAAACAAACAAAAACCCCAGACACCAAAGACCTCTTTTTGTAAGTATCTGGACTACAGAAAGTAAAAGGATGGAATCGAAGATTCATTAAGATTGTTGTGTCAGGTGGTGGGTGACCCCCAGGGATTAAAATGATGTGAAATATATATATATATATATATATATATATATATATATATAAATAAATTATCCAAAAGAATAAAAGAGATTGTTCTGTCAGCCGGACGTGGTGGTGCGGGCCTATAATCTAAGCGCTGGGAGGCAAGAGGCCTGGGATTGCTTGAGTTCACAGGTTCGAGACTACCCTGGGCAACATAGCGAGACCTGGTCTTGAAAAAGTGCCTGTAATCCCAGCTACCTGGGAGGCTGAGGCTGGGGATCACTTGAGTCTGCGGGATCAGGACTACCCGGGGCAACATAGTGAGACCTAGTCACCAAAAAAAAAAAGATTGCCATGTCAACTAAGAGTTGGGAGTTAATGAAGAAGACTTGGACCACAGCTCTTGGTCCCTGACTGAACTTTTCTGTGCTCTTGGATCGCGGAAAGGTGCTCTCTTGGTGGCAGACTTGCCTGCTTTTAGGTAGGACATCTGCATGGTGTCTCTGCAACAGTGCTGCTGTCCTTGTCACTGTATTCATGTCTGAGAAGGTGTGGGAGTCCCCAGACGGATGAATGTGAAGGGAAGATCTTGGGAGGCCTTGAGCGTCCTGTCCAGGCAGTGTCCAGCTCTTCCCATTCCCTGTGAATTCCAAACAGCCTTGGGCTGGCGCTCCTTCTGGCTGATGTGTTCTGTCTAAGGTGGTGAAGCTGAAGCCAGGAGGGCGCCTTCAGCAGCACAGCAGCTCGCTGTTTCCAATGAACTATTTTCAATTTTTAGCATTTTTTTTTTTGAGTCTAGGTCTCACTATTTTTGCCCGTGGAACCGCAGGCTCTCGTTGCCTGGGGTACCACGGACTCAAGCAATCCCCAGCCTCAGCTTCCCAGGTAGCTGAGATTACAGGCGCACGCCACCACACCCAGCTACTTTTTTGGAACTAGGTCTCGCTACAGACCCCAGGTGGGACTCGAACCGCGATCCCTAGCCCCGGCTGCTTCATAGGCTGAAGCTTACAGGTACGAGCCACTGTGCCCGGCACTTTTTTTTTTTTTTTAGCATTTTGAGTACAGCTTACTGACAATGCACTGACCCTAAATGCTCAGTTTGCTGGTGTATTACTTTCCTAAGGCTACCATAACAAAACTGTGCAAACTTGGTGGCTTAAAAGGGTAGAAATGCCTTCTCCCACCGGTCTGCCTCTAGAAATCCCAAAATAAAGGAGTATATGGTACTGTGATCCCATTGAAGTCTCTAGGGGAGGATCTTTCGTGGCCTCTTCCTAACTTCTGTGGTTACATGTCATTCCCGGCGTTCCTGAGCTTGTGGACGTATCATTCCAATCTCTTTTTCCACCATCACATGGTATTCTCCCTGTGTGTGTCTATTTTCTGTTTTTATAAGGACACTGATCATGGGAGAGCCTACCTCCCTCACACATAACAAGTCACTACTGCAAGCGCCCTATTTCCAAATAAGGGCATGTTCTGGGATTCTGGGTGCACATGAATTTGAGGAGGGGAGACAGTTTTCAACACAGTGCATATGGGTTTTGATGGAGTGTACTCATGTGACTGTCACCTTAATCAAGAGTCACAACATTCCTTCCTGTCAACCCAGGAAGTTCCCTCATGCTCCTTTCCATTCAGGTTCTACCACCCCCCCCCCACCTCAAACAATGACTGTTGTGATTTCTTTAGCTACAGATTAGCATTTTCCTTGTTCTTGCATTCAGATTCATGGAACACCATGTTTGGTTGTGTCTGGTTTCTTTTACTAATAATAATGAGATGTCGCTGTATTGCTGCATGGATCTCAGTAGGTTTTCCTTTTCTTGCTGAATAGTATTCTACCATGTGATTACACCACAGTTTGTATGGCCAGTCTTCTGTAAGACACGTTTGGCCAGGTGCAGTGGTGCAGACCTTTAATCCCAGCCTAGGGAGGGAGGCCGAGACTAGGAATCACTTGAGTCCGTGGGTTCGAGACCCTCCCAGGGCAACATAGCTAAGCCTATTCTCAAAAAATAGTTGGGCGTGGTGGAGCGTGCCTGTAATCCCAGCTACCTGGGAGGCTGAGGCTGGGAATTGCTTGAGTCCGTGGTACCCCAGGCAACGTGAGTCTGCAGTTCCCTGGGCAACATAGCCAGACCTAGTCTCAAAAAAACAAAACCAAAAAACCCCACACATTTAGTTTAGAGAACTGGATCTTATTTGTATTATAAATACAGCAGCTATATTCTGTAGATATGTATTTTGATTTTTTTAGGAGTAGAATTGCTGTAGCAAAGGGAAAGTATCTGATTAATTTTCGTAAACTTACCAGTCTTCCAAATATGATTATACCACTTTACACTCCCAAGGGTGATGACTAAGAGTTCCAATTGTTCCACAGTCATGTGGACTTGGTTGTTTTCTTGATAATATTTATTTTCCCAGACGCATTGAGAGATAGCTTTCTGCAGTTAGATACTGAAGTATATACTGGAGGGCCAGGCACGGTGGCTCGTGCTTGTAAGCTTCAGCCTATAAAGCGGCCGGGGCTAGGGATCGCGGTTCGAGTCCCGCCTGGGGCCTGTAGTGAGACCTAGTCCCAAAAAATAGCTGGGCGTGGTGGCGCGTGCCTGTCATCCCAGCTACCTGGGAAGCTGAGGCTGGGGATCGCTTGAGTCTGTGGTACCCCGGGCAACGAGAGCCTGCGGTTCCATGGGCAAAAATAGCGAGACCTAGTCTCAAAAAAAAAAAAAAAAAAAGAAGTATATACTGGAATATAGAGCTAAACCCCTCCAGCTACTGACTTCTTCACTCCTTTCCTTTTTATCCTTTCACCGCAAGGAAGCTTTTGGGTACTGCAGTCTTGGGGTCACTTTGTTCACTGGCCTTTTTTCTCCGAAGGGCACTGGTCTGAACCCTCCGTGTTCTGTTCTTGCATTCTCAAGTCTCTCACTTGGTTTGGAGTCAGAGGTTAGCGCTTAAAGGGTGAAGGCCGGAGGTTGGAAGTCAGAGATCAGAGTCCTGAAGACATCAGCAACTTTCTTGAAATAGGAGTTGTTTGCAATGGTCAAGCATCCACTGTGACTCACTCTCTACTGAACCTCTCTCTCTCTCTTTATGTCTGTCTCGCTCTCTCCCCCTCCCTCCCTCCCTCCTGTTTCACAGTCAGCTAAGTATTTTCCACACAGATCTCTATTGATGTGCAAAATCAACAGCGATAAAAGAAGTCATTCAGAAATAAAAGTTTCCATCCAAATCCCATCTTTACTGCTAATTATAATAGTGATAATGATTATAATGAATACCGAACTACTGTGCACTCATGTTCCAAACTTTAGAGAAAAATTATGTTTATATATAAAATGGTAAATCCTCATAACCCATTAAAGCTGGAATTTCATATCAAATCCATTTCATAGCTGGGGAGTCTAAGGCAGGAAAAGGATTCTCATCTTGCCAAGGGGAGGTAGGGTTAGAAACCGAACTCAGGATTCTACAGTGGAGTGTGACCTGTCCATTTTGACCTTAGGGGTCATTTTCGTTTTGGAAACCTAACCACATTCTCTTAGAAAGGTGGCTTTATATCACTGCCACGGGAGGGCCTAGGGCCGTGTCACTGGCCATGAATAAATAACCACAGGGCAGAAGACCAAATACTCTAATTATCACATTATACTAACATGCTCCTGTTGTTCCTCCCTACGCACCACCTTCCCCTCCCCCCATACGTGCCTTATGCTTTTAGTGTTAGAACTAAGAAGATTTTCCCCATCTCAAAGTCACAAAGATTTTCTCCTAGCATGGTTGTAGACTCTTAAGTCTTAGGTTGTAGACTCTTACATGACTCTTTGGTCTTACAATTAAACCTGCCATCCATTTCAAGATATTTTGATCCACAGTGTGAGGTGAGGTTTACACTTAATTATTTGGGGAGGGTAAACAAAGCTGCCCATTTTCCACCATCTTGGACCCTTGGAGGCCTGCTGGGAACAGGACTTCCAAAATATGGCTGGAAGGCTGTGGTCCAAGGCCATTTTTGCTGGCTACAAGGCCATTTTGCTGGGGTTTCCGGAACCCGAGGGAGCCTACAGTTCTTCTTAAAATTGAAGGTGTTTATGCGCAAGATGAAACGGAGTTCTATCTGAAGCAAGAGATGTGCATCTGCATACAAAGCAAAGAACAACACAGTAACTTCTCTTGGCAAACCGATTAAGACTGGAGTAATCTGGGGGAAAGTAACAGGTGCCCATGGAAACAGTAGCATGGTTCAAGCAAAATTCTGAAATAACCTTCAACCGAAGGCCATAGAACACAGAAGCCATGTGATGCTGTGTTCCTGAAAAGTCAATAAAAGTGAATTTGTTCTTGGAAGCTGGGTGTGGTGGCACACGCCTGTAATTCCAGCTACCTGGGAGGCTGAGGCTGGGGATCACTTGAGTCCATGAACTTGAGACAACCCTGGGCAACATAGTGAGACCTAATCTCAAAAAAAAAAAAAAAAAGTGGATTTGTTCTTGTATTTTGTTAAAAACAAACAAAACAACAACAAAAACAATATAATAAGGTTGCCTAGTGATTTCACCAGCGTTTGTTGAAGACTCCTTTTTCCTGTCTTCTCTGATTCTGATTTTTCTCAGGGCATGGGAGGGTTCCCTCTCACAGTTGCTACACAGAAGAAAAAGATATAATTATTTTGCTAGCCTGGATATAAACCCCACTGGCACACAGTCAGCGCTCAATAAATAGCAATTAGTACTTGGATTATGCTAAATGCTTTCCTGTGGCCTGGCATTTACGTTGTTCCCAGTTTTCTTTCCTCAAGTATAAACAGCGATGCAACGGATATTCCAGACATTCAGCTTTGTTTGTTTCTTTAAAATGATTTTGGAATATATTTATCCATACTACAAATGAGCGTTGCGTTTGAACCCATGCACTCTGCCGGAAGCCGTGTCTTCCCTTTGGGTTAGCTCTGCTTCCTACCAAGGGGAGCAACATGGGAGGGTGAGCATGAAATCAGGTCGAAAGGGGCAGAAGCCGCCAACCAACAAACCACGGGGGAAAAAAAACAACAAAACCTCTTAAATAGGCCGGCCATGGTGGCTCGTGCCTGTAAGCTTCAGCCTATGAAGCGGCTGGGGTTAGGGATCGCAGTTCGAGTCCCGCCTGGGGCCTGTAGTGAGCCCTAGTTCCAAAAAAAAATAGCTGGGTGTGGTGATGAGCACCTGTAATCCCAGCTACCTGGGAGGCTGAGGCTGGGGGTTGCTTGAGTCCGTGGTACCCTGGGCAACGAGAGCCTGCGGTTCCACAGGCAAAAGTAGCGAGACCTAGTCTCAAAAAAAAAAAAAACAAACAAAAAAAACCTCTTAAAATGCCGCTTCCGCTTCCCAGGCTCCCTCACCCGCACGGAGCAGTTGCTGCTCAAATTCAGTTCAACAACAGGGTTTATTAACAAGGGAATTTAAAAATAATTTTTATTGGTTTATTTACTTTTAGCATCATGCACATTTGTTCCTCTCTGCATGGTTGGTGGTCCCCTTGGGCATGCACCCCATCCCCCCCTCTGGTCACTCCCTCTCCTTTCTCTTTACTGTTTGTTGATCCATTTAGCCCTTAAGTCTATATACTTTTTATTTTCTTTTTTTGAGACTAGGTCTTGCTATGTTGCCTGTGGAACCGCAGGCTCTCATTGCCCGGGGTACCACGGACTCAAGCAATTCGACCTCAGCTTCCCAGGTAGCTGGGATTACAGGCGTGCACCACCATGTCCAGATCTATTTTTTTGGAACTAGGTCTCGCTACGGGCCCCCAGTGGGACTCGAACCGTGGTCCCTGGTCCCTGCTGCGGCTTCCTAGGCTGCCGCTTACAAGCATGCGCCACCATACCCGGCCTCTTTCTTTCCCTCTGGAGCACTGTTCATATCCTGGGTGAAGTTCAGTGTTCCAGGGGCGCAGAGGACCATGCTTCATATATTTACAGGCTAAGCTTGCATCGAGCCGCCTTCGAAGCTCGTTTGGAGTCAGATAGTACCAGTTCCTCCATTCTGTGTGTCTCTTCCATACTGTCGTTGGAGAAAATTCCCTGGGAGCTATGTTGACTGAAGGTTGGTCTGGTTGTTCTCCTTGTTCATGGACAGCGGCTTAGCTGTCAGGCCACTGCCTTATTTCTGTGGTCGTCCTCCCTCTCTCCAGAGGAGTGTGTGCCATACTTTCACCGGTGGCCTCTTGAGGCCACAATTCTGGCCCCTTGGCCTCGCCAAGGACGATGGTGTTGGAACAATACCAACTGTCGTCTCCATGGTTGGTCTCACAATCCTGTGTTCCTTAGCCAGCTCCAGGGTCTTTCCGGTTCTACCCAGGGGAAATGTGTCTCCAGGACGCTTACTCATATTGTTCTCCTCATCTGTTGCTTCTGTTGCATTATTAACTGGGCTCTTGTTCCTGATGAGCACTGATTGGAGTGGGAGTAGTCCAGAGAGGGGGTTAATGTCGTGCTATTGTCTCCCCCGCCCGCCCCACCTGCCGGCACCCCGTCCTGCCTGCCACAGGAGCCCAGAGGCTTCCGTGAAGTGCCCCCCCACCCCCAGCCCCGACCCAAGTACCTGTGGACCGGGCCAAAATCAACAAAGGAATCTAACCAGGAAAAGGAAAAGTCCTCAGAGCCACAAGTGGCAGTTATCTTACCCCAGGCACCATTCTCAGTCCCAAAAGTCCCAAAGACACGTGTCCAAGATGGTGCCCTTTGCCCCTCCAAACCTGAGGCAGGCACTCTGCAAAGTCCAGTCTTTCTTCAGCATCTTCTCTTTTCTTCTTTTCTCTCCAGTGTTCTGAGCTGTTCTGCTTCTCCAAGGTGCTTCAAACTTCTTCCACAATTGTTGATGCACAAATCAACTTTCCAAATCTCTGGCTGTCGCCAGGTACCAGCTCACTATGCCGCCTTGCTGCGGTGCCACACTCTCCACATTGGTTACTCTTCTGCCGGCCTCTGAGGCTCCTTGCCACCTCCAGCTCACTCTTCCAGGGGTCTTCCCTGGCCAGGCCACGTGGGCCTGTTCTCTCAGTCCATCATTCTCATCTCCTCCTTTCCTTTCTTTTTTTCCCCTATCCTCCCTCCTTCCTTTTATCCACCTTTTGGCACTTCTCGTTTCTTCTCGCAGGGTCTTTCTCTTAGACCCCACCCACAAGGGTACTCTGGCACCAATGCAGCTTTTTTTTTTAACTGTGTCACAGCCCTGTATCAAGAACAGGGACCATTGGCTGTCCTGGGCAGCCTTCCTTGTCCCCTCCTCTGGGACTCCAGATCCCCACATGGTGGTGTCTCATCCTCCCTTTGGTGCACATACTTCCCCTTGCTACTGTTTTCTATGCTGTCATCTCCCTATAAACGCCCTCCCTGGCTGATGTGTGTCTCCTACTGACACTAGCATTCCACCCATTACAGCATGGTGCCCATACATAGTAGGTCCTTAATAAGTGCTGCACTGCTGCTAGGTCTATGGACGTCTTCTTTTGTTGTTTATTTTAATTTGAAACTAGGTCTTACTATGTTGCCCAGGGTAGTCCCGACCCCGCAAACTCAAGTGATCCCCGGCCTCAGTCTCCTAGGAAGCTGGGATTACAGGCGCCTGCCACCGCACCCAGCTGCTTTTCTGAGACCAGGTCTCTTGCCTCCCAGTGCTTGGATTACAGGCGCGTGCCACCACGCCCAGGCAGGGTCAGTGGACTTCTCTGACAGGAGGCTTCAGTAACCGCGCCCTTCCACATAGCAGAGAAGCCTGCTTGTTGTTCACATCGGTTTCTCTGAGTGTGTGCCCTGGGATGTTACAGGGCACCTGGAGCCTGCAATGAATCCAGGCTGGGGAAATCACTTTCCATTTCTTTTTCAGTCCTCTTCCTTCTCTGAGACTTTCTCAGCCTCAGTGCATTTGACATGTAGGGCCTGGAAAATCCATTCTGGGAGGCTGTGAGGTGCATCCTGGCTGCCTGTAGCATCCCCCCCACCCCTTGACCCACTAGATGCCAGTAGCACCCTCATCCACTGTTGTGACAAAAATATGGACTTTGCCAATTGTCACCTGGGCGGGGAAGTGGGGGCGAGGGAGGCAACATAGTCAACCTTCAGGCTGGGAAGCACAGCTCCGGGAGGAGGGCTCAGGTTGTGCTAATGTATGTTAACACTTCTCTAATCCTTCCTAATCTCCCTTTTCCTGAAAGCTCTCAGTTTAGAGCCTTTAGCAGGCAAAGCTTTCTCACCGCATTTGTGTTATTTTTCTCACCTTGATGTTACCTTCTTATAACAGTGAGAACAGTTTTTCTTGGCCAGCGGGAAAGATTTTCCTCTCCATGCAAGTGTTTTAAAGCTGGCATGTGCCTGTAAGCGGCAGCCTAGGGAACCGCGGCAGGGACCAAGGATCACGTTTCTAGTCCCACTCGGGGCAACATAGGGAGACCTAGTTCCAAAAAGTTAGCTGAGTGTGGTGGCGCGCGCCTGTAATCCCAGCTACCTGGGAGGCTGAGGCTGGGGATCGCTTGAGTCCACGGTACCCCGGGCAATGTGACCCTGCGGTTCCATGGGCAAAAATAGCGAGACCTGGTCTCAAAACAATGAATAAATAAAATAAAAATAATAAAAAAGTAAAGGCTCCTGTACAAGTTCGCTTAAGTCAATATCCGGGCGACTACAGAGCAGTTTGCAGACCTGGCAGCCAGGGCTGGTCCAGACACGTGCTTCTGCGGAAGTGCTGAGTCAGGCATCTTGCTGGCCTGGCTGGTGAGGTGGTTTGTAGTTTGCTTTTGTGCTTCTGTCTTCTGGCGACATGTTGTGTCACCGGAGACAACGCACTAGCTTGGGAGACACTAGAGCGGGGTCTGGCCTGGGCACTGAGCCTCCCACCTGTTCGGACAAGGTCCTATATGCATGGCGCCTGCTGGATGGGACCGCCTGCTGCCAGCATGTGGCCTGTGCCCCCAGGAGTGAGCCTTTTTTTTTGAGACTAGGTCTCGCTATTATTGCCTGTGGAACCGCAGGCTCTCGTTGCCCGGGATACCACAGACTCAAGCAATCCCCAGCCTCAGCTTCCCAGGTAGCTGGGATGACAGGCGCGCGCCACCACGCCCAGCTATTTTTTTTGGAACTTGGTCTCACTACGTTTCCCCAGGTGGGACTCGAACCGCAACCCCTGGTCCCCATCGCGGCTTCCTAGGCTGCTGCTTACAGGCACGCGCCACCGTGCCCGGCTATTTTTTTTTTTTTTTTTTTTTTGAGACTAGGTCTTGCTGTGTTGCCTGGGGTCATCTCCAACCTGCAGACCCAAGTGACTCCTAGCCTCAGTTTCCCAGGTAGCTGGGATTACAGGCGTCCACCACCACACTCAGCTGTTTTTTTCGGGACTAGGTCTCGCTACGTGCCCCTAGTGGGACTCAAACCACAATCCCTGGCCCCGGCCGTGGCTTCCTAGACTGCCATCTACAGGGATGCGCCATCATGCCCGGCCATCCAGGAGTGCGTCTTGCTTGATAAAATCATTCAGGTTGCTGGTGGCGTGCTCCTGTAATCCAAGTGCTGGGAGGCAAGAGTCCTGGGATCACTTGAGCCCGCAAGTTCGTGACTACCCTGGGCAACATAGTGAGAGACCTGGTTTCAAACAAGCAGCCGGGCACAGTGGCAGACACCTGTAATCCCAGCTACCCGGGAGGCTGAGGCTGAGGCTGAGGATCGCTTGAGTCCAGGGGATCAGGACTACCCTGGGCAACATAGCGAGACCTAGTCCCACCCCCCCCCCCAAAAAAAAATCATTCAGGTGGCTGTGGCTCACAGGGGAAGGGTGGGCATGTCAGGGAGCACGCTCTTCCTTGTCTGAGAAGCAGGCATTTGAAAACAGCGCAGACCTGAAGCCTTTCTGACGCCACAGAGGTCACACGTGGGAGGGAAGCACAGCATTTTCGTTCAAATCAGACATCTTTGGCAAGGCTGCTGATCTGTTGCCGCCCCTGCTTACCTCGTGGGAAAAGGCAAGGCGGGTAGAACTGTCATACTTGGCAGCTCTTCAGCAGCCTGGCCATTGAGCCCTGGTGGCTGCCAGCCTTGGAAAAGAGGAAAACCTGACATTACATGCCTCCTGTTGAAAGAACCCAGCACCACCTGTAGCTGCGATCAAGGGCTTGGGCTTGACGCTAAGGCAGCTGTCAACATACAGAAGTGGAGGAGGAGGAGGAACCCGCTGAATTACATGTAAATATGCAGTGAGCAAAGGCCGGGCTGGGTCAGGCGTGGTGCACGCCTGTAGTTCAAGCGCTGGGAGGCAAGGGGCCAGGGATTGCTTACATTCACGGGTTCGAAACTACCCCGGGTAACATAGTGAGACCTGGTCTCAAAAAATCAGCCAGGAGCTGTGGCGGGTTCCTGTAATCCCAGATTCCTGGGAGGCTGAGGCTGGGGATTGCTTGAGTCCATGGTACCCCAGGCAACTAGAGAAACCTAGTCTCCAAAAAATAAAAACAAAACATTTTTAAAAAGCAAAGTAGAAAAGAATATGTGTAATAGGTGACCTTTCGTAGTCAAAAAGAGAAGAACTGTGACAAATAGATGTCTATTTTAAACTCTAAATGGTGCCAGGATGAGCCAGGAATTAAAAAAGTCTATCAAGAAGGGAAGAATGAGGGGGAAGAACGATAGGACCTTGAGAGTGTAGACCTTTCTCAACAAGCTTTTATAGCTTTTACTCTGGAATTATATAAGCATAAAATTTTTTTTAGAATGCATAAAAAATAAAAGTAGGAACACTTGCTCTTTTTAATTAATTAATTAATTTTTATTCTTTAAATCACTACCTCGGTGTTTTGTCTTTTTTTTCTGAGCCTAGGTCTCGCTATGTTGCCCGGGGTAGTCCCGATCCCGCAGACTCAAGCGACCCCCAGCCTCAGCCTCCCAGGTAGCTGGATTACAGGTGCCTACCTCCACACCCAGCTGGTTTTTTTGAGAAACAGGTCTCACTATTTTGCCTGGAGTAGTCTTGAACCCGTGAACTCAAGCGATCCCTGTCTTCTTGCCTCTCAGTGCTTCGATTATAGGTGTGCACCACCACACCAGGTCAAACCCACGCTCTTTTTTTTTTTTTTTTCTGAGACCAGGTCTCGCTATTTTTGCCCGTGGAACCGCAGGCTCTCGTTGCCCGGGGTACCACAGACTCAAGCCATCCCCAGCCTCAGCTTCCCAGGTAGCTGGGATTACAGGCACACACCACCATGCATGCCCAGCTATTTTTTGGACTAGGTTTCACTACGTTGCCCCCGGCGGGACTCGAACCGTGATCCCCAGTCCCAGCCGTGCTCCATAGGCTGGCGCTTACAGGCACGTGCCACCGTGCCCGGCTTGACACATTCTCTCTTTTTTTTTTTTTGAGACTAGGTCTCACTATTTTTGCCCGTGGAACTGCAGGCTCTCGTTGCCCGGGGTACCACGGACTCAAGCAATCCCCAGCCTCAGCTTCCCAGGTAGCTGGGATTACAGGCGTGCGCCACCACGCCCAGCTAGCTTTTTGGAACTAGGTCTCGCTACGGGCCCCAGGCGGGACTCGAACCGCGATCCCTAGCCCCGGCCGCTTCATAGGCTGAAGCTTACAAGCATGAGCCACCGTGCCCGGCCCAACACATTCTCTTTTGACTATACCTTCTTGCCAGGAATATATCCTAAGTTAAATTGCACAGACTATTTTGAAAAATATTTATATGTGCATTATATATATTATGCATATATAGTATAATTGGAAAAACATAATTATATGGTTACTAGGAACCAATACTTTCAACTCAAGAAGTACCAATAACAATCTAAAGATGTTAAAGACATAATTCTGATACTTTAAATGTAAATCAACTTTTTCTGAAAAATATTAATTTCTTAGCTCTGTCTGCCTGAAAAGACCTAAAATGCTGACAGTTCAGTAGTAATAGTTCCCCACACTGACTGTGGTTTCTTTTCTTTCTTTTTTTTTCTTCTTGAGACTAGGTCTATGTATATTGCCTGGGGTAGTTTCAATCCCGCGAACTCAAGCAATCCCCAATCTCAGCCTCCCAGGTAGCTGGGATTACAGGCGCCTGCCACTGTGCACAACTGTCTTTTTGAGTCCAGGTCTCGCTGTATTGCCCAGCGTAGTCTTGAACCCATGAACTCAAGCGATCCCTGGCCTCTTGCCTCCCAGCACTTGGATTACAGGCGTGCACCACCATGCTCCTAAGGCTGGTTTTTCAAGAAAAGAATTCCTTGGAAAGTGGCCACTTTTGAGCCTAAGTGAGAAAAAATGCACAATGAGCTTGGAGGCTGCAGTTATTCCTGAGAGCAGGAAAGCTGTGGCAGACTCCCAGAGTCATGTCACTTGGACAGGAAACTACTGGAAGGTACTCCCGCTAACCAACAATGAAATCATGTAAACATAAAAAAGAATAAAACACAGCCCCTTTGGAAAGCAGGTTGGCAATTTCGTGTTGCTAAATGTGCTGCCAGTGACTCACTCCTAGGTATTTGCATGAGAGAAATAAAGCCATGTCCACAGGAGGACCTGTATGTATATGTACACAGCTTGATTCCTATTTGCAAACTCCTGGGAGCAAGTCCAAGGTCTGCCAAATGGAGACGCACATCATCGCAGAACAGCCAAACACCCAGAGGGACGGTCAATTGGTGAGCTTAGCTATGTGGATGCATCCCCTAAACTTTTGCTCATGAGGAGACAGGGCAGAAATGGCGCCATTCTGCAGGATTTATTTATATATGTTCTGGAATTGAAATTAGGTGAATGATGGTTGATGAGGTGGCTGGGAAAGGGACTAATGCAAAAGAACTTTCTGGGGTCATAGAAATTCTCTGTATCTTGAATAAGGTGTTGGTGCATAGATATTTGTTGAAACCCATCAAACTGTATACTTAAAGAGAGCACACAACAAATATGCTGCAATAAATCTGAATTAAAAAGAACATCGGAGCCAGGCATGGTGGCATGCGCCTGTAATCCTCGTTACCTGGGAGGCTGAGGCTGGGGATCACTTGAATTCATGGGTTTGAGACAACCCTGGGCAACGTAGTGAGACCTAGCCTTTAAAAATTTTTTTTAAAAAAAGATCAAGGGTCTGGGCTGAGGGGTGACTGGTGCCATGTCCGGCCATGAAGGTGGCAAGAAGTCCCTGAAGCAGCCCAAGAAACAGGCCAAGGAGATGGACGAGGAAGATAAGGCATTCAAGCAGAACCAGAAAGAAGAGCAGAAGAAACTCAAAGAGCTAAAAGCAAAAACTGTGGGAAATGACTCCCTGGCCACAGGTGGAATTAAGAAACCTGGCAAAACGTGAGATGTTTCTGTGCCTGGAACATTGGTGATCTTTAATTCCATTCTGTTTCAGCATCTGGATTCCTGCCATAATATCTTTTGCCACCAATAGCTAGAATGAATTGTCTTGGAGCCTGTTGTACATTTAAGAATAAACTTTTGTTAAAAAAAAAAAAAGAAAGAAGAAAAGAAAAAGAAAAAGAAATCGTACATTATCTCATCTTTAGTTCTTCTCATGGACCTTACCTGTGAGATCGTAGAAAACCCAGTCTAGAACCTGCCAATGTGCTCAGCTTCATTCTTTGCTCTGTCCTGAATTCTGTACTACCTGGAATTAAACTAATTCATTTGAAAAAGAAAAGTAAAAAAGAACATCAATGGGTAGAAATATAAAAATGTAACAAAGAATTTAAAACAATCCTGAAAGTTCATCATTAGGTATCTTTGTAGGAGGCTTGCAAACTCATTCCTGAAAGCTGTTAAGATAAAGAATCAAACTGTTGATCCTGTTTTTCTACACAGACTAAATTTTAAGATAAGAAGACAGATGAGGAGGGGAGGCTCTGCTTTATGAAGAATCACAGAAATATGGAAGGAATGATAGAATCAGAAAGTCACCATTTAATGAGATACTGAATCAAAGCTGTGATCCTCAGTGTCTCGTTAAAAGTCAACGAATTTTGTAATGAATGGACAAGGGAGAGAGAGTGGGATGTTGGCACCCTACAGTGGAACAAGCAGACATTCTATTCTCTAAGGTAATGGAACACTTTCCATGAAAATCATAGGTGAAGCTTAGTAAAGCTTCTTCATCTAAATATTAGACACAGAGAGATAAATATGCTAAGTGATATTGCAAGGATGCCATCAGGTGAATTCAGAAAGTGGGAAGTCCTCTACACCCAAATTCTTTAACAACAAAAAAGAGAAAGTAAAGTTTTGTTTATTTATTTATTTTGAGATGGGGTTTCGCTATGTTGCCCCAGGGTAGTCCTGATCCCGCAGACTCAACTGATCCCCAGCCTCAGCCTCCCAGGTAGCTGGGATTACAGGTGTCCACCACTGTGCCTGACTGCTTTTTTTGAGACCAGGTCTCACTATGTTGCCCAGGGTCATCTCAAGCCCGCGGACTTAAGCGATCCCTGGCCTTTTGCCTCCCAGTGCTTAGATTACAGGCGTGTGCCACCATGCCTGGCAGCACCCAAATTCTTTAAAAATAAAAAAAAAGAAAGTAAATTTTTTATAGATCAAAAAGTTATGAGTTCAACTTACTACAAAGCTACAGAAATGATGACAGTATGACCCTGCAGTAAGGCTGGACTTACAGATCAATGAAACAGATTCGTGCATCCCAAAGTAAATCCATTTATGCAGGGCCGGGCACGGTGGCTCGTGCTTGTAAGCTTCAGCCTATGAAGCGGCCGGGGCTAGGGATCGCGGTTCGAGTCCCGCCTGGGGTCCGTAGTGAGACCTAATTCCAAAAAAATAGCTGGGCGTGGTGGCACGCGCCTGTCATCCCAGCTACCTGGGAAGCTGAGGCTGTGGAT
>PVHY01022414.1:6833-22522 GCA_004024945.1 Uropsilus gracilis
TTTTTTTTTTTTTTTTTTTTTTTTTTTTTTTTTTTTTTTTTTTTTTTTTTTTTTTTTTTTGATTAGGGATATCCATGTTTCCTAAATCCATTTGCTGTATATAACCCAGGACTTTGGTTTTCCTTTTGCTTTTCCATCTTGTGTTCAGATGTTCCTTGCTTCCTAGGGATGTGTGTTGCCGCCTTCTTTACTTTTCTGTGGTTGGGGGGGCTGAGGGTATAATCTTATTTTTCTTCTTAGTTTACCTTGGTTTGAGGTAAGGGCAGGAGGGGAGTTGCTGACTTATTTTCTTGATCTGTTTTGTGGAAGAGTGAGGTTTGGTACTTTTACCTCCTCTCCTGGGTTCAGTTTGGTGCTTCAGTTGTCCTAATTTCCCATCCTGCTGCTCCATTCTGTCATGAAGTTTGGATCTAGGAGACAGTGCTGGGTCTGATCCACAGGCTCATGCACCGGAACTCAGTTGGGCCTGGCAGGCAGGGGGCAGATGCCCATGGCCCAGCTATGGTCACCTCTCCCACCCCACCAAAGGACCCAGACTGCACACTTTATGCACCCACTTGATATTTATTGATATTTATGCACCTGCTTGATATTGAGTTCTCTTTCCCTCCAGTCCTTCCCTCTGTTGTTGGACCCTGCATTGAGCCCAGTCTGACTCCACCTGAAGATTTGCACCTCCTACTTCTGGGGGAGGGGGTGTCAGTAGAGAGCATTCCTTCCCTTCTCCAGTAGCAGAAGTCCCATTGGCGCAGATCAGATTGTGCTCATATATAACTGCACCCCATTTTTAAAAGGCCCTCCACTGTAATTCACCATGCTTCAGAGCACCCCATAAGACATGGATAGCTGACCACAGATTGTGCCATCAGTTGGGATTTCTATTTTTCTGGCTGTGTTCCCTTTTTCTTTCTCATCCTCCTTCCTTGTAGCCCACCAACCTTGGAGTCAGTTCTCCATGGGAAAAATCCTGGGACTCTCTCTGAGACTTCCAAATTTTCCTTAAAGCAATGTTTTATAGCTATTTTTAGGAGAGAAGGTGATTCCAATCTTACATTTTATGTTCAATATATTTTAGTTACAAAAGTAGTTCATGTTAATCATTTAAAAATGGGGAAAAATAAAAAAACAGTAATTTTTAAAACCTACCTAAAAATATCTACTGTCAAAAAACTTCAACCTATTTTCTTTTTTTCTAATCCTTTCTATGACTAAATTTAAAAATTGGAGTTATATAACTTGTATCCAGCATTTTTTAAGTTTAAATTTGTCATTAATATTTACCCTCTTATTACATTTTACTTGAAACACATTGCGGATATCAGTGGCTGTGCTGTAAGTTATGTAGGTTATTACTGAATTTTATGTTATTTTCCATTATAAAAAGCACTCAAATGACTTTTCTTATACCTAAATATTTTTCACATTTAAGACTATTTGCTTAGGATGATTCACAGAAATGGTCAAGGGGAATAAAATTTTCAAACACTTTTATTTGCCAAAAGGTCTGTTCCTATCACAATCTCCCTGAGCAGAGAACTGCACAATTTTTAAACTGAGTTTTATTCATTTTTTTTGTAACTTCAAGAATAAGATAAAAGCTCTCACACATTATCTAGCTAAATTTTCACATTATCCCTTCTAGATGTGTTTAGCGGATGTTCATCTCCTCCATAAGCAAGGACATTCAGTTTAGAGAGGTCAGCAGAGGCCAAAGTTACAGAGTGGCAGAGTGAGGACATTAACCAGGCTCTTTCCAGTCAGATTTCTAGGTTTCTTACTACAGTAGGTAGAGTAGTAAATCACAAATCACAGTAACTGAGAAAAGTCTAAAATGTGGGAGGGGAGTAAAGAAAAGGAATTTACTACTGAAAAGGACAAGAAAGTTGAGGAGGAGGATATGAGAAGGAAGAAGAGAAGGTGGAAAGTGAGAAGAGAGAAAACGGAAGGAAAGAAGAAAGGAGAGACAGGATGAACAGGGGTGAGGATGGGAAGGAGGCCAAAAGGATGGAGAGAGGGAAGGCAAGAAGAAAAGAAGGAAAGGGAGAAAAAGATATAAAACAATGATGTTCATTAACAGGAAGAGCTAAATTGCTTCCTCCTGTTACCATCTTTTCTAGAACACAACATGTGAGGGTCTGGGGTGGTTTCCTGGCAATATCCAAATATGTTGTTTATAAAAATCACTAACTGGTACTTTCCAATCTCTCCTTAAAAAAATTGTAAGTAACATGGGAAATTGTTGCCTTATGAAATTCTGTAATATGTATTTTAAAAGTGCTTATATTCCTTTGTCAGCATACAAAGCACATAAACTTCTAGGACCGGATACGACAACACAGCAAAGTTAAGTCTTTTAAGATGCTAGTCATATTTGAAAGTGAGCTCATACTGACAGTCATTAGTCAATGTCCTTGACATATTTTTGCAATGATTCTCCTTTACAATGTATTCTATCTTCCTTGATAAAACAAGGATAAATGATAATGTTGTTTGGGTCATGAATCAGAGTGAAATTCATTTAAGGTCAATGTTAGTTGGTGGGCTATATTTTACTTCTCATTAAAGCAGCCAGACTGAAATTTGTGTCTAGGAGCTGCTATTTACTAAGTCTGATTTAGGAGAAAAGCTTCAAGAATTAAAATGCTCCTGTCTATACATATCATCTTTATGGCTCCAGAAACATTCAAACATTCCTGTTGATCACAGCATATCTATAGTTCAAAGAAGAATTCAAACCACAAGCTATTTTAACATCTGTTTCATTTTTATGGTCAATCTGAATTGTTGTAATTTACATTCACTGGCACCACACAATGAGGTTGTTTTCATCCTACTGTATTTTGTCAAAACAAAACAAATGAAACAAAAAAAATGACCTCCTTTACTTAGATCTTGAGCCAAGTCTTCATTTTCCATACTAACAGAAGGAAAATGTTTATGATCAATAATAATTTAAAAATTCACCTTGGACTATGGTCTAATACAGTTTGTCATTCAGTTTTTACTGTTAACTTCCATTGCAGTTCATGACCAACTTTATTCCCTGACACAAGAACCCTTAAGAAGGCATAGAAAAGGTAATAATGATGGTGGAAGAGAAGCAGAGGGCCTGGATAAAAGGATAATTACATCCATAACTGAGATGCATGTAGCCCAGGAATTACTACTGAATGGAGACAGAATGCATCATATCATCAGTGATCACATTAAATCATTTGTGTATCAGATGACTACTATAAAACCTCAGTTAGGTATTTGCCAGACAGACGGTCCTTATCCCCGTAGGGACCTCCAGCTCTCCTGCTCAGATCAGTCAAACACCACCAGCTGCCTTTTCTGTCCTGAACTTGACTCAGCTTCATTTGCGTTGAATCTTTGAACATATAAAACATTAAGCAAGCTGAAAAGTAGTGACGACGCTTGGGTGGGTGCAAAGAGTAGGTCTGTCACTACTATGTTGCCTTGTCTCTGTCTTAGCACTTCTTCAGACCTTTGAACCTCCCCACTCCCCTTCGCTTAGGTTCTAAAGCATTTTGTGTCTGGAACCCTCTGTGGACTGTACTTCCTCTGACATCTGTTGCTGCATATCCTTTCCACTGCTGACTCCTTTGCTCACCCAGCTGACTGTTCATCTCTGTTCTATCAGGCTCCCATCCTCTCCCTGGCATCCACCTCTCCCATCCCTGGGATGGATGGTCCCTAATATATGATTGCCTATGCAGCTACCAGTTTCATGA
This sequence comes from Uropsilus gracilis, assembly GCA_004024945.1. Classification (NCBI taxonomy): domain Eukaryota; kingdom Metazoa; phylum Chordata; class Mammalia; order Eulipotyphla; family Talpidae; genus Uropsilus; species Uropsilus gracilis. Next base: position 10,571 of record PVHY01022414.1, read on the forward strand.
CCATATTTTATATGATTGGACATCCTTGCTCCAACATTTTTTGTAATTTCAGATGTTAAAATGTGAATAAAGCCAAACCAAAAGATATTTGGAATTCATGAAATGTCATAGTTAGATTTTCATTCTACAATGATAAGCCTAGTTCATTGAGAATTTCTTCTGAATGTGAAGTTGGAAAAGCTTGATGCTGATTTCTTTAAAATTTATAAATTAACAGCATAGCTTCCAGTGAAAATTTAGGTTGGAAATGTGGAATCAGAAACCATATCTAAAGTTCATTGTCTCCTTTTGTTCTTATATTATGCATATTCCTGATCTTTGGTATTTGCATACTAAGTATATATAGCCTCCCAATACCCAACAATAGACTATCCACATCAGTTTAAGATGTTGCTTAGCATTCACTATAAAGGAAAACAATTCAACAAAATCAACACTTTACTAATTAAGCACATCAAACTTTGTGTCTGGTTGCCTTATTTACAAGTTAATGATGCAAATTAGTTAATTCTTGAACATAATATCTATGCATACACTTAAGTAAATGACTGAAAAAAATAAAACCATTACAGTTGAAAGCTGACCCTTGGTTGTGATCCAGTTACAATAGCAGCTAATTGTTTATTTTTACTAATAGTTTGTATACATTGGTGGCAGCTACAACAGAATGAAAGCATTTACACTGTTTATGCATGAGGAGCTCAGAATGGAGGGAAGTGAAGAGGACATAAAGGACATCTGTGCTGCAACAGATAGATATTTATGTACAAAACTGGCTCCGTGCTCTCCATCAGTGTAAGTATTAAATATTGCCCTTTAAGTAGCCCTTACAGGCTCAAGGAAAAAGTAGAAATTTTTGAATATGAATTCTTTATCCCATCTTAATCACATCTTATTTTGCATCCTTAGACAAGAAAATAGTGTCCAGGTGTGACTTGCATTACTGGAAAATGTCACAGGGGCAGGGAATGGTACTCAGTATTACTTTCAAGTATTAGTTACCACTTTGCTATTCAAATTAGGGGAAAAGGCTTCAAAGCATACCTCCCCCCCCCCTCTATTTATAGCTGATTAAGCCTCAGGTAATTTCCTCTCCTCTATCCCTTAGTCAGTTTTGGGAATGTTGAGTTTTGGTACATAGGGTCTAATTTTCAAGTTTACCAAAGCAGTACCATTTAACACTATAATAATCTCATTGAAAAACTGCTAATGCACTTCCCCAGAGTCTATATAAATTGCCCTCCTATATTTAGAATACATTAACAGTTCTGTACATATAGTGTCCTAAGACAAAATGAAAGTGGAATGACTTACACTTTTTGGGAACACAAAATCTATTTCCCCCTTGGACTTATGAGAGTGTATATGAGTGTGTACCTAGTTTGCCTTTCTAAGTGTGTCACTCTGCATTCAGCTAAATTGAACATCAGCTCTGAGCTTAGAATGGATACTGCAGCTCTCAGGAGGGGCACAGATAGGCATACCAGGTGACAGGGGACAAAAATCTATTGCACAAGTGTACCAGTTTCAAGGTACTGACTTCCTGTATCAAAAAGAGCTCCTCAGGTATGATCAATTCATAATATCCATGGAAGGATGATCATGACTATAGGCTGATCAAGAAGGGACAATTAGGTGACACCAAGTGGGCAATTGAGATATCAAAAATTCTGAAACTTGCTTTCAAATGAGAGAATTCATTCATTCATTGAGCAATTGTTGAGTATTTGTTTTAGAAGAATCCTGTGATCATGGCAAATTTTATCTTAGTGACTTTTAGGTTACAATTCTTTGTCCCTTTTTTTTATCATTTACATGTTAAATTGGTAAAGACTAAAGTTTAGAAAAATATGAAAATATCATAAGCAAGTAGTAAACCATTGGGAAAAAAAAAAAGCAGCAGTACTCTGACCCTGCTATCTTGTCAGGGAAAATGAGCCAAAATATGTAACAGACTGAGAGGCCAACCAATTAGAAAAGGGCCTGACAAGACAGACAGAAGATTTCCAGTTGGGTCATTTTGAAAATTCTTCCTCTTCAGTAGCTGCTTAGATGTGTGTGTTTGTGTGAGACAGGAGAGAGACTTCAACAAAATCACAAAAATCCATTTATCATTTTCTCTCCAACCCCGATAAGTGATAATCATAACATCAAACATCTGATTTAGAAGAAACTTAATAGATCAAATAATATTTTATCCTCTTAATTTATAGTTGAGGGAAATTAGATTTAGAGTTTACTCATTAGTGGCAGAGCCTGTGCCAAAGCCACAGACTTAATCTTGGAAATACACGTTAGTATAGGTCTGATTTATGGTTCCAGGAGACTAACAATGCATTTGGAAGTCAGTACATGTTCAAAGGGAGCCAGAATTGGGAAACTCAGGAATTCAGGATCTCCACAATTTAATATTCTTGGTGATGAGAGAACTAAGGTGAAAACATGGTTATTGCTACCATGATGTTCCGGATTTATTCATAAGAGGGTTGGGGGCTGGCTCACCTACTAGCCAAGATGCCCCTGCTTTCTAGAAATCTTTGTGCCCAAGATTAAAATACAATGAATAAGAAAACTGACTTTCATAATAAAGACAATAGGAATGAAATAGCCACGGTTCTAAACTTGATGGTAGCTACTATAAATTCCAGCAAGGAGGATCTTTCCAGTGAGTTCCTAGAACATAGAGTAATCACCAGAGTCAGGAAGTGCTCTAACCAGTGTTGATCCTTGTTCTGGTGACATTGAGTCTACTGTTCCAAATGCTGAGAAATACCATAGTCATGGTTAGGACCTGTAGTAACTCAAGCTCACTTACAGTTTCAGCGACCTTTCAGAACTCAGAATTGGCAGCAAATTATTAAGGTCACAAGAGACTAATGAAATGGGTTTTACTATTTTATTTATAATAGTAGAAATGGATTAAGAACACATTTCCTCAAAATCAAGTCAATCTTACAAAAAGCTTTTTCAAAGGCTCACTGTAACTAGCCTGATGGGGAGAGGAGAGACACACTGCCCTGACACACCTATGCACCATCCTCACCTTCTGCTCTTAATGACAAGGGCCAAGCTTAGTTTAACTGGCTGGGTGGTGCCTCTCTTTGCTCCTCACAGATGGACACATCTATCAGCATGTCATGTAGACATCAGTTAGAGCTGACTTACATTTTCCTCAGTTTTGGCAAAGTCATAATGATTATGTAAATTTATCTGAAGGCTGTTAACTTGTAATGAAGGAAGAAAATATGTCGCACATGCATATCAGTCTGTGAAATGCATAATGATTCTCTTTTCTCTCAACAGTATGGCACAGGTATTCCATCTTGATTATTCTTCATGAACTTATCAAATGCTGCACCATACCCAGTTGTGATGTTACCATTATCAGAATAGGTACATCAGGGGGATTAGGTGATATGGATTGATTTCTACCATATAGACCAAGTGTTCTTCCATACATAAAATGAATCAGGAGTCTGGACTTGAGGAAATTTAAAGAAACACACCCATTTTTTGTTTTAAGCTATTTTTTCCTTTCCACCACAGAAACCCAGGGCAAGAAAGCACACTGCCTACTTCCCATGAAATAGGTAATCTAAGGGAAGAGTAGAAGAATTACTAGTTAAAGGTTTTTGATGATGAAAATAGGTTTTGATGATTAAGAGTATATTTTAAGGTTTAAGAATTTATTCAGTGACAGAAATAAAATAATCACTAAGATTTTCCTTGTTTGTCAGCTAAATGAATGGACCTTAGCATTTTTCAGCAAACTTTGTTTTCAGTTCATATCAGTGACTGCATCTCTTTCTTGGTCTGGTCTTTTTTCATCAAAACACCAGAAAGAGGTCAGACTGAACTTTTTGAAAAAGGCAGGTGATGTTTCCTATGATAAGCCTGCTCTCTTGGCAGATCAGACAGCTGGTCAGGAGCCTTCTGTGTGTTTCCATACTAGGCTGAGGTAAACTTTTGAGGAAATCTTCAACCTTTCCTTCCAGGAAAGATCTTGTCAGGGGGGTGATTTTACCATGTTGTGAAATAAAAGTGCATATGCACAGGGCATTGTAACTCAGACAGCTGGTCAGGAGCCTTCTGTGTGTTTCCATACTAGGCTGAGGTAAACTTTTGAGGAAATCTTCAACCTTTCCTTCCAGGAAAGATCTTGTCAGGGGGGTGATTTTACCATGTTGTGAAATAAAAGTGCATATGCACAGGGCATTGTAACTGGAAAGGCTTGGTTGACAGAGTGACAGAACTGACTGGGAATTATAAAAACAAAAAAAGGACTAAGCTTTTCAGGGGAAACAGTCTTAGATGCCCAGCTATTTGGAGCAAAAGGGACCACAAATCCTCAAAGAATTAGAGAAATGACTTACCCAATATCACAGAGCCACAGATAGCTGAACCATGCCTCCTTAGAAACAGATGTGCTCAATTAGATGCTGTCCTTTTCACAGCTGTGAAGCAGAAATAAAGTCCAGCTAAAGCCTTCACAGCTGGAATAGAAAAGGACATCTGTGGATGTCCAGCCAGAAAGAGGAGAGTGTTTACAATTAGTGAACAATTATCAGGCATCCATCCAGACTGTTGCTTAGCTAATTTTACCACAAATAATCAATAGTAAAAAAAAAAAAAACAATGCATTTGGGGATGAAATGAATAATATTATTAAGGTTGCTCATAATTCTTAGATTGTGGAATATCAGGATATGTTACCACAGTCCATGTAATATTCCATGGAGACTGCTGTGGTTGCCACTGTTATTAACAAGTTTCAAGTATGCATGAGGCATTCTGTTGACCATTCAGCTCATGGTCTTGGATTGTAGCTCTTTTATTTCATCATGGCAATGTGATACATGTGTCGCCAGGCAATACCAGTGTCACAGTGAATAGCTAGAAATGGAGACAAATTAAAGCACTGTGTTGGTATGGATACCTTCATTTTGAATTTTTGTTTTCATTAAGAACTCTTGTTTTAAAATAAGATGTGTTTGATTTGTTTTAAGCATTATTACAATAGAGATGGAGACATTGTTTCTTCCTTTGCTAATATTACCACTCTTTATATGAGCCAACAAAATTTGATGAGGATAAAGTAATTGATTCAATAGTATTTGTACCTTTGAGAAACTTTTACCAAAATAGATGAATGATCTAGCTCATCTAAATATTAGGATAGTGTAACATTTTTTATAAATATACTTTCAATTTCCTTCCTAATCACTTCATTATTCTTATGATATTGGAATAATTCAAGGGATCACTCATCTGACTTTCTTAAAATCCATTTGACCCATCAAGATTCTATCATAAGAGCTTATTTTGGATATTCTAGAGTTTTCTATAATTAATCCTATCTTGATCAATCTTGGAATTTATAAAATCTCAGAAGGATATGACTTTAGAGTATCAATGTATAAACTTTTTATATAAAGGGCCAGATAATAAATTAGATTTTGTGAAGCATATGGGTTCTGTTTCACCTTCTCAAATCTGCCATTGTGGCAAGTCAAAAATTTGTAAATGAATAGGTGCAGTGGTGTTCCTATAAAATATTCTTCATAAAGAAAAGGACAATTTGACCCAATGGTGATAATTTCCAGATCTCTACCCTCTGGCATCTCTATGGAAATAGTAGTGTTTGAATGCTTCTAATGTAATAGGCAAAATGCTAGGGCTGGGGAGACAGCTGTGAACAGACTTTTTTTGTCTTTATAGTGCTCAAGGGTTATCAGGGAAATCGACAGGCAAGTGAGTACTTACCAGTAGTGTGAAGAAGGTTAGGACAGGAAGTGTCTAGGACACTATCAATGTATGTCCCTTTATCTAAGAAATTAGAATGGTTCAAAAACTAAGTCAAAAGCTGGACCTGAAGAAATTTAATGTAATCCCTCTGTCTTGATTTTTAATGCCACCCTCCTCTCTACCTATGGATCCACTTCTTTTGAAGGAAATGTCTTAAGCTGACACCATAAGAATGAGTTGAAGTTAGTTAGGTTAAAGGGTGTGTGGGAAAATAAGATTCCAGGGAGGACAAATAAAGTTGACAGAAAAATGGTCTTTCAATTTCCTTGAGAGTTCTTTGAGTTCCTGAGTCTCACAAGCAGCCCAGACCTTGTAGCAATGGAAGGTCAGTCAAGAGGCTAATTTACATGAATTAGAGAGGGAAGAGGGAGTGGGTATGAGAATCAGAAGAGAGGATAGAGATGCAAAAAAATATATAGTAATCAAGGAGGTGCAGAGAAAATTAAATATCAAGTAGTCATATCACTTTATGAAAGTTATTTGCTGCCAGGCTCACTTAGTTTATTTCAGACCTAGTTTTTTCAAATTTGAACCTGAAGGCCAGGACTAATTTGCATGTCCAGAGTCATGTTTGTCTTGAAACCTAAACCCTATTGCATTGTAAATGGGAATCTGGAAAGACAGCAAATATAAGTGTCTATTCTGAATGTTATGATTTAATTGTATTTGGAAAGAAAATAAAAGATGAAAATAGAATCATTAGTGACTAACATTAATTAATGTTGGCAGAATAGATTACACACTAAGCATCAAAAATAAATTCTAAATGACATTTTTCTATTTATTCCAACATCACAGGAATTGTGGAATTGCACCAGGGTCAGTTATAATAACAAACACAGCTGTAGATTATTTCTTTAAGTCCCAGTCTGAACAGGTAATTTTGGACAATAGCACATGAAGCACTGAACTTGACAAGGAACTAGTTGAGGAATTACTGAACTGCAGCAAAGAAATTCACAACTCCCCAGCCTTCCATGGACATACAATGTGTACTTTCGATTTTCATGAAGGTGAGAATAATTTACCATCTGTGAAAGCAACAGAAAAATGTTGACAACTCTGTTCTCCAAATCCATAATTTATATTAAAAACCATACTGTAGAAAATTAATAGTTACGGATTATAAAAATGAGCTACAAGTCTTTTTTTAAAACTTACTAAAGCATAGAAACACACGACCTAAGAAGCAACAGGAAAGCAAGCACCCATATGAATTTATATTGACAGTAAGTTTAATTCTCCAAGAAGAAATTGAATACACAAGAGTAATTAGTGATATTAACAAGATCTTATCTTTGGGAGAAGAGAAATATGCTGATCTTATTTTTCTGCCATTCTTAGATATTTTCACCTATATATCAAATAGGATTTGCTACACAGCAAAGAGCGGAGACTGGGATAGGTAGTGATGTTTGGGGGGGAAGAAATCTTTAAAGATTGGGGAAGTATCAGAATGCTCTTTCATCTTTAAGCTATTAGTAAGAGGTTCCCAAACCAAGTTTAGGGACAAACTGAAGGTGACTGACAAGTCGCAGCTCTTGCCACAACAGGTAAAGACTCAGGAAAATAAATGCACAAGAAGACCTACTCATTCGAGAAGAAAGCATCTAATCTAATCTGCTACCATTCCATGGAGCGCACTCTAGAGACTTTAGTGTGTTTGAGTTTGTTCTCATTGTGTTAGAGTATGTTCATCAAAATACATATAATTTCATTTAAAATTATTTTCTTTATCCTTTAAAGAGATTATGACATTGACTTTTAAAATTATACATTAAGATAGACTATATGATCTATAAGTTTTCCTTCAGGCTAGTGAAGGTGGTGTTATACACATGTGTAAGAAAACACACCAAGATGTTGGCTCCGATGGGGTTGAAACCCTTTCTTCCAGGTCATTGGGGAGGATCACTGAGTTTTAAGCTAGAGTTTGCAAGTGAAAGCCTGTTTACATCAATGTTTTCTTCAACCTGCACAGTATTTTTACAAATATGAATTATTTTGCCAACATTTATAATTTCTGGGGATTTCATATGAAATGCATATTTTTCACTTTTTGAAATAACATAAGCTAAAAAATATGAAATACATTGCAGTCCTGGCAAGTCCCAGCCAGAGCTTTGTTGCTGAAGGAAAATGGGATGCTCCAGACCAGGCAGACCTCCTTGACATTATCTGCTTGACTTCTGGAACAACTTATTTTGAATCAACTTTAGTAACACTGTGTTAGAGGCACTGGCAGGCAGTCCTGGGAAGGAAACACTGAAACAGGCAGCCAGTGTGGAAGCAGCATACTAGAGATAGGGGGTAAGGAGAAGAAGGGAGAGAAAGTTGCCAAAAAGAGGATTGTGTAAATAATGAATGTGATGAAGTGCAGACAAATATTCCTAAAATACTCCATTGAAAGGATAATATGTTGCAGAATGGTGTGTTTTTAAAGTAATTTTACAAGTATTTTTGCTTTTCACAACTTTTTATTTTCAAAAGCTTCAAAAAACCAGAAAATGTAAGGTAGTATAGTATCTATATACTTTCCAAGATTGAATCATTTGTAATATTTTGCTTCATTTGTGCACGCTTTCTAAATATGGACATATTTAAGTATGTGTTTTTACACAATGCATATACACATTTGCTTTTTCCCCTGAGTCATTTGTAAATGAACTATAAACATCACAAAACTTTAATTATCCTAATGTCATCTCTTCAGAGTAATATAGTCTAATGACCACAATACTATTCTCAAATTGAGAAAATGTTTTGAAACAATGAAACCTGTTCATGAGATCACTTAACATTCATTTCATATTTAAATTAAAAAAAAAATATCTTTTTTTTTTTTTAGACTAGGTCTCACTATTTTTGCCCATGGAACCGCAAGTTCTCGTTGCCCAGGTACCATGGACTCAACTAATCTTCAGCCTCAGTTTCCCAGGTAGCTTGGATTATAGGTGCATGCCACCACACCCAGTTATTTTTTGGTACTAGGTCTCGCTGTGTTGCCCCGAGTGGGACTCAAACCACCATCCCTAGCCCTAGCCACTTTATAGGCTGAAACTTAAAGGCACACACCACCAGGCCCAGCTAAATTTCCAAAAAAATATCTTTTAAAGAAATTTTTCTTGTCCAGTATAGAATTAATGCCATGCCCTATCTTACCTGGTTGTTTATCTCTGTAGTTTTTACATCTAGAATGGTCCCCTGTTTTTCTTTTATTCTTATGAGAGTGGCTTGTTTGAAGAGTCACATTACCTTGTAGATTATTCCCCATTCTAGATTTACCTCTGTATTTCATCCTGATGTTCTGCCAGTTCAACTCTATTGTGTCTTCCCTGTAAAGTAGAAATCCAGAACACTCGATTGTAACATTGTGAACTTCCATTGTGCCACATCAGGAAGCTAGAATGGAAGGATGTCCCTCTAGTAGTAATTTGGAGTTGGGTCACCTGGTTCCAGTGGCAACTGCTATCTCTATCCCTTAAAAGTTAAAGGTTCCTCTTCATAGGTAGCAAACAATCTCTGGTGTATAATTTAACACCGCATGAGTATTCCGTAAGCCAACTGATTTTTACCCAAAGATTTTAGCAGAGGCTGCAAAATGATTTTCTAATTCTATTATTCCTCCTACATTTATTAGCTGACATTCTTCTTTAAGAAGAACTTTTCTTCCTCCTACTCCTATCTCTCTCAGTATTTTTTTCTTTCCCTTTTTGGTGTGTGAGGTTTTTGTTCAAATCAATGGGTTATAAATTATTCTGGCCATTATTCTTTTGGGTACTCAATTTATCCCACATTTAGCTAGAGATAGCCCTTTCTAAGGCACTATTTTTCCTTTTTTGGTACATTGCTGTTGGCTCTTAAGAATTTTCTTGCATTCAGGCTCAAACTGTATAATCCTTGTCTAGAATTAGCCATTTCTCCAGGTTTCTTGTAGTGGAGAATGGTATTTAGAAAACAAGTAAAGGTGTGACTTGCATGTTTATTTTTGGTGAAATTATTCCAACAGAACCACCAAACTTTAACCAACAGCAATTGTTTTACTTTTGAAGTAAAACAATTTTCACAAGCACTAGTCAGTATAAATATTCTTTATGACTTTAAATTATTTTCATTGTCATCCTCTGTATAAAAATTTCTAAATTTTACTGATAGAAAAGAAGAAAACTGCAAAGTGAATACTCTTATTAAACTGTCTATGAAAGCATCAGATCTAAGGCATCATGTAAAATAATGTTTTTAGGTGGGACACAGTCTCCAACTATTCACAATGATGTTCAAGAAAATGTTGGAGTTCCTTTCCTCCCCCTCAACCAGAATTCTCAGTTTTACTTTTCATAACAGCAATTATCTTTCCTTTCTTCAGAAAATAGCCATCCATCCAAATGTGTTTTATAGCATGCCTATTGAGTACATGGCATGTTACTACAAAGCTTGGTCTTTTAATAAGATCTTTGACTGATAAGATTTATCTCCATAATTATCTTCCTAAAGAAAGGAGGACTCATTCCTGTTCACCAGCTCATAGCCCAAGTGCCCAGACACTGGGAATGCAGCAACAGACCACACAGACAAAAACCTCTGTCCTTATGGAGTCTAGGGAAGAAGACTAACGACAACAATAAAGAGGAATGAGTAATAACATATTGGTGTGTTAGATGCTGAGGAGTGCCATGGAGAAAAAAAAAGGGGATGACTAAGGTAAAGAGGATAACTCTTGTTTTAGATAGTGTGATCAGGGAAGAGTCCATGAAGGTAGAATTAGGGAAACACTATGAGGACATCTGGGAGAAGAGCAGCCTGGGAGGTGCAAGTCTAAGGTCAAAGGGAGGAATACACAGGGTGTGTTAGAGAAATAAAGTGAGCACCGGGCAGATGGGAGGGTGTAGGTAGTGTGGTCACTTTTTGGAACTGTGACTTGTACTTTGAGTGAAATGGGAAGGTTCTTGATTAGAGAAGTTTCTGGGCCTGACTTTTGTTCTAACAAGTTTATACTATTGAGTTGGAAAGAGTTGGTCAAGGGCAGAAGGAGAAAGGTAAGGTAGTTAATAAAATGGCAGTGAGAGATAATGGACAGTTAGTGGTGGGGGCCATGAGAAATACTCTGATTCCACATACCTCTTTTTGGCAAATTCAACTTGATTCTTGGCAGTTTGATGCCAATTTTGAAAGAAAGTTAAGAATGACTGCCAGTGCCCGCGGCCCAGGCTGGATCCTGGTGTTCGGAGCTCCCTTGCCAGCGGGGAGCGAGGGGCGTCAGGCCTCCTGGGTAAGTTCCCCAGTGGGGGAACGGGGTGGGGGGCGAATCCCCACCCACCAGTAAGTGGCCGTGGCCACTTACAAGCTGGCCTGCGCGGCACCGTGAAGCCCTCAGCCCCCGGAAGCCAGGGCGCATGGATGGGCGAGCAGTCCTCGGGTCGGCCCGCCCCCGCGCCAGGAACTTCAGGCACACGGGCAAGCGGGGGTGGAGGGGGGAGGGGGGGAGAGGCATCTCTCTCTCACTTCTTACTCCAGCTAAAACTTCAGAGCAACCAGAATAGATGCAACAGCAACCCCAACATAGAACGGGTGAGGGACCAGGCAAAAGTCCAGCCCACAGACCGGAGCAGGACACAGCAGATGAACAACCAAGTGAACCAGTACAAGTAAGACCAGAAAAACAACCATAGAGACAACGATGTCACCAGGCGCACTTCTACACTGTCCGGGCCAAAACCCGGGACTATAACTTGGAGATACATTCAAGGAGAGCAACACACCCTCCCCTCATCAAGGGAGAGGAGAGAATGACCAAATTGGGGATAATGGGCCCCACACCAGAAGTGCAAAAGGAAGCAGAGGAGATAACCTTCAAAGGCCACTGGCAGAAGCCTGAACTCATGGGCCGGGCACGGTGCCTCATGCCTGTAAGCTTCAGCCTATGAAGCGGCCGGGGCTAGGGATCGCGGTTCGAGTCCTGCCTGGGGCCAATAGCGAGACCTAGTTCCAAAAAAATAGCTGAGCGTGATGGCGCGCGCCTGTCATCCCAGCTACCTGGGAAGCTGAAACTGGGAATTGCCTGAGTCTGTGGTACTCCGGGCAACGAGAGCCTGCGGTTCCACGGGCAAAAATAGCGAGACTTAGTCTCAAAAAAAAAAAAAAAAAAAA
>PVHY01022415.1:0-22407 GCA_004024945.1 Uropsilus gracilis
CTTGGCAATAAGCACCAAGAACTTTATAGGCCTTGCTATTCACTGACCCAATTACTTTATTTCTAAACATCTATTTCAGAAAATATAGACTGATAAAAACAGATAAAGCATGGAGAAATGTGCATAATGAGATGATATTCCTGCCAAGACACTTTATAGTAGGTAAAAGTAAAACAATGTAAATGTGCAACAATAGACTGGCTAAATAAACCATGGCATATACTTTTTTTTTTTTTTTTTTTTTTGAGACTAGGTCTCGCTATTTTTGCCCGTGGAACCGCAGGCTCACACTACCTGGGGTACCACAGACTCAAGCAATCTCCAGCCTCAGCTTCCCAGGTAGCTGGGATTACAGGCACGTGCCACCACGCCCAGCTATCTTTTTGGAACTAGGTCTCGCTACAGGCCCCAGGAGGGACGCAAACCACGATCCCTAGCCCGGGCCGCTTCATAGGCTGAAGCTTACAGGCACGAGCACCGTGCCTGGCCCATGGCATATACTTTTAATGGCTAGAACATGATGTAGATATAAAAGTTATGCTTTTATATGGCTAGAACATGATGTAGATATAAAAATTATGAAGCGTTCATAATAGCATTGAAAAGACCTTAAGGGGAGGCCTCAAAATTTCATTTTTTATTGAATGAACATTGGTTCCCAACACCCTGTAAGTTTCCGTTGTACTGTAGAGATCACACCATTCCGGCCAACACAGACATAGTTCCCAGCCACCACCACCCAATGGTCCCCTTTCACCTGCTCTACCCAACCCTGGGTAGAGGGCCCTTTCCCTTCTGGCAGGTGTCAGACTCTCAGGGTTTGTTTTGGTTTGTTTTCTAGTTTGTTTTGTTTTTCTTCATCATAAGTGTGAAATCATAGGGGACGGGATTTGTGTTTCTTTTTTTTTTGAGACTAGGTCTCGCTATTTTTGCCTGTGGAACCACAGGTTCATGTTGCCCGGGATACCACAGACTCAACAATCCCCAGCCTCAGCTTCCCAGATAGCTGGGATTACAGGCGCACGCCACCACGCCCAGCTATTTTTTTGGGACTAGGTCTCACCACATGCCCCTGGTGGGACTCAAACCACGATCCCTGGCCCAGCCCGGCTTCCTAGGCTGCCGCCTACGGGCATGCGTCAACATGCCTGACCCCCGCGATATGTGTTTCTCCTGACATATTTCATCAGCATCAACCTCTCGAGGTTCATGGTGTGGTTGTAAATGGTGAGATTTCATCTTTTTTCTTCTTCCTATAGTTGAGCAATGTTTCATCGTGGCTATGTACCACATCTTCTTTATCCAGTCACAGAGAAGGTATGAATTTGTTCTAGAACATGTGGGGGTAAGAATTGTTTGTTTTTTTCTAAATCAAGCTATCCTCCACCCTTACTATCAGTGATGTACGCCTCTCAAAATCACTGAACCTCTCACCCATTCCCGTTAGTTCATTAGGATCCTTCAGTTAGAGAACTAGCTTCTCCTTAGCCTATGGCAGTCGCCATGGTTACATTATTCTTCTTGCTACTGTCCAATGTTTCTGTCCCTCGTGGGAACCTCAGTAAGTGGTGCTCCTTCCAGTGGTCCTCTCCCTTGAGGCTAGGAGCCTTAATGGGAACAGTCTGCACCTTAGTTTCCTCATCGTCATAACACGACCATAAAAGTAATGGAGTCATGAGATGGCTGTGAAGGCTAAACGAGCAATAGCATGACCTCAGGTTGGTTTGAGTCCAGAGTCTTTCCTCTGAGATAATTGGAGACAGTCAAATGTGCTCAGAGAATGTTGTTTCTCAGGCTGCAATAGAGTCTTGAAAATTACTTCTATATTAGATGATTTTCTTTTAAAGAAAAATACCTGTTAAAATGAAATTCTTGGGGCTGGGAGAAAATATTTACAATACATGTATCAGATAGGGGATATTTATATCAGAAAAAAGGATGCAATCATTATTATAATATATAAAGAGCAAAAGTGACCAAAGATTGAACTTTGTAGTTCATAAAAGTAGATATAGGAATGCCAACAGCACAAAAAATACCTTCAACATTATTAATCTCCAGAAAAATGTAAGTAAATGTAAACAAGACTACAATGAGGTATCACCTCACACCCACTAAAATGGGCAAGTAAAAAAGATTGACAATAACAGATATTGGTAAGAAGATGGAGCAAAAGGAAATTTTATACATCATTGGGGAAAATGAAAAATGGCACAACCAGTTTATAAAGTTGTTGATAATAAAATTAAATATACTTCTACTCTATGACTAGCAATTCTACTCCTAGACATTTATTCAAGATAATATAAAGCAAGTACAGGCAAAAAACATTTAAAGTCCTACTCATCCTAGCCACAAGCTGGAAGCAACCCAAATGTCCATTAACCGGAGAATGGATAAAGAGATTGTGGCATATCCACTCATGGGCTACTACTTAGCAATGAAAAGGAACTGACAACCCTCCTCAGACAACAACACGGATAAATTACAAAAACATTTTCTTGAACCAAAGAAATTAGACACAATTTCATATAGTGTGATCCCATGGATCTGAAATTCTAAAGTAGAAAAATCTCATCTACAGAGAAAGAAAATAAATCAGTGGTGGTTTAGACTCGAGTTGGGGCTAGTGAAATTACCCCAGAGGAATGTAAGGACAATGTCTAGGACTGTGGAAATGTTCCGTATCTTATTTGCTAAAATTCATCAAATCATTCAAAATCTCTGCATTTTATTGACTAAAATTATATCTATAAAAAGATTTAAAATAATTCATGTTTTGATGAATTTGAGATAACATGATGAACCTAGAAGAAATCATATTAGTAGAAACAAGTCAGAAAAAAAAAGACAGAAACCAAATGGTTTTATTAATATATGGGATATAGGAAAAAACAAACAAAGTCCAGGAGGAAAAGTCAAAGCAAGCTAACAACCAAACTAAAGTACACAACTGGAGGTGGGGGGGATGAGTGGGAGTGGTCAAGGAGGGGAGGTAGTGAGTAAACCCCAGGGAATACAAAGATGTGAAATATATACATGTATATGTATATGTATATACCTAAATTGTTTTAAAAAATAATTCATGTTTTGTTCAATATTCAGAGGCTTTCCTCTGGCCCAGGACACTCTCTTGAATCATGATCAAGACTGCATAACAGAAATCTAATTTCTAATGACCTTTTCTAAGTCTTCCCAGGCCCCAAATCATTTTCTTGTGGCAGTTTGCTTCATTAGCAATTTGATAAATGGGATGCCTTGCTTCTAACTCCTTGAAGACTTGCCAGAAACGCCCTGGTGTATCTCTGACACCTTCACAAATCATTTCCGGGTGGCTGATCCCTGGGAAGGCATTCAAGATCATTCATTATCTATCTAGCCCCTTATCTACCACCAGAGGTGGATTTGGGTATCCTTGCCCGGGATTCTAGAGCTCTTCTTCCCTGAGGGTGCAAGCATCTCCTTCAGGGGTGCACCCCCAAGAGAAGCATCCTCTGATCAGTCTGTATAGAATTGCATTCCTGGACATCTAATATTTATGAATAAAAGTCAAAAGTGCAAGTCAGGAGTGGCATGGGTGGGGAAACACCCATCAGGGAGAGGCTGGATGGCTCTGTTGTCAGTCACCTAGGAGGACATGTGACAGTGGCATCTGTCACCACTCATCACTAAGAGGATTTGAATGACCTGATCTTTCCTTGCTTTCACTCTTCCCACCTTTCCCAATCTGCTTCTTTCCTGTTCAGCTTTGCAGAGATTTCTTTCCTGTGACTACCGTGAGAGCATTTGGACACTCACCCAATCTTCTGACCTCAGCCCCAGGGTGGGGGAAACCCCCTGATCCTTTCAGCCCAGCACAGTGTGAGTCAGCATTTTACAACCACCTTTTCTCCCATTCAGCCACCTTTTCTTTTTTCCTTTTTGTTTTTTGAGACTAAGTTTCACTATTTTTTGCCCATGGAACCGCAGGCTCACGTTGCCCGGGGTACCACAGACTCAAACAATCCCCAGCCTCAGCTTCCCAGGTAGCTGGGATTACAGGTGTGCGCCACCACATGCAGCTATTTTTTTTTGGGGGGGGGGACTAGGTTTCGCTACTGGCAGGATTTGAATTGTGATTCCCCAGTCTCAGCCGCACTCCATAGGTTGTTGCTTACAGGCATGTACCACTATGCCTGACTCAGCACCTTTTCTAATTAAGAACAAAACAGACTAGACATGGTCTAGTGGCCCCAGGACAAGCACAAGTGGAAAGTGAATCCTGAGTGGGTTTATTCTCTCGTTTTGTCTTCCCCATTATTTTCTTTTTCTTTTCTTTTTTTTTTTGAGACTAGGTCTTGCTATTTTTGCCCAAGGAACCGCAGGCTCTCGTTGCCCGGGGTACCACAGACTCAAGCAATCCCCAGCCTCAGCTTCCCAGGTAGCTGGGATTACAGGCAAGCACCACCATGCCCAGCTATTTTTTTTGCAACTAGGTCTCGCTACGGGCCCCAGGCGGGACTCGAACCACGATCCCTAGCCCCGGCCGCTTCATAGGCTGAAGCTTACAAGCACGAGCCACCGTGCCCAGCCTGTGCTAAGTCTTCTTTTTCCAGCTCACAAGATCTCTTCTGGGATCTACAAACCCCCCAAAAGTATATCCTATATTATATGCACTGTTCCAAGGAAGGAGCTCATACCTCCATTTCTTTCATCAGACTCTTATAATGGACTAGACTTCAAGGAAGTTGAAACCCATTTCTGGAAGCCCAGCTCATGCCTCTCTCATAACCCCTGACTCCTTTGTCTGCATTAGATGCTTCTATGCTGTTTCTCAGTTTCCATTTCCTTTTTGGCTCTGAGCTATGATGATGTAGTCACTTCTTCACCTCTATCTTCCGGCACTGTACAGAAAGCCCCTGGAGAACAGGGACTGTATCAGTTCTGCTTAATCCCGTAATGCCCACAAACCTAGCACACACTAAGCATTCATTATTCATGGATGTCAGCTCCATAAATGCAAGGACCTTTGATGTTAGGTTCTTATCTTTACCATAGGTACAAAGCTTAGAACCCAACACACAGTAGGTGCCTAGTGAACATTAGATGTGAAAAAAATGGGGAGGAGAAGACTTAGCACAGCCCAGAGCCCAGTGCCAAGTGGAAGGAGAGACCAGCTAGAATGGTCCCACTGAAGGAGTCCTTCCCCCTTGGCCCTGAGCTGCTAACAGGCCAGAGCAGAAGGGCTCGCCTCCATGGACACTGCCAGACTGAACATGCGGAGTCTGTGGCCTGGGGAGGTGACGAGAGCCTCTCCTAGAGACACAGGAGTGTCGGTGCCGGGAGGGGCTTCACCTTTGCCCAACCAAAGGCAGCTTTGCAGGGAAGTGGAGGGCTGAGAGAGGAGCAAGTGTGTTGGCTAAGGCGACTCAGTCAGGGGTAGATCCCAAGCACTCAGGTCTTTGAGTTGCTGGAGAGGACAGTGTTGGGCACAGGGGTACTCTGAAGGTTAAAGATGGCATCTGTGAGGCCAGTGAAGAGAGTTGTGGCCTTAAGCATAGGAGGAGAGGATCAGATGGGGCTGATGACCATCTGGTCTGAGAATGATCCCCCAGACATAAGGATCTGAGGTGACAGAAGAACTTGGCCTCCTTTCTAAGTACTGGGCAGGCAGGGAGGAAATAATAATGACAAGTATGACTTTTCTTGTTTTTTGAGACCCGGTCTCACTATTTTCCCTGGGGTAATCTGGATCCCGCAGACTCAAGCGATCCCCAGCCTCTGACTCCCAGCTGGGAATACAGGTGCCCGCCACCACACCCGGCTGCTTTTTAAAGAACCAGTTCCCACTATGTTGCCTGGGGTAGTCTTGAACCTGCAAAATCAAGTGATCCCTGGCCTCTAGCCTCCCAGCACTTGGATTACAGGCATGCGCCCCCCACACCTGGCTAAACAAGTATGACTGTTCTAGATTCACTGCCTGCCAGAGGCAGAGACTGGTGCTTATCAATGTCCTGCTGTTACCTCTCACAGTAGCCCTAGATAAGATCAAAAAGTTAAATCTGCTTCATACAGGTATCCCCAATAAAAGCTGTTTATTTGCAGAATTGAAGAATCAGATCTTGAACTCAAGTCATTCTCATTCTGCTGTCACCTCCTGACTACATTGCACCTAGCAACTTTTACCTTGGCATCTAGGCCAGTGCCAGGCTTGTAGTAAAGTGGACTGAGGAGGAGATGCCAAGGGACGAAACCTCTTGGATTCCAGGAACTAAAAAAAGAAATGGAAGCTGGAAACAGCGTAGAAGCAACTAAGACAGACAAAGAGGTCAGAGGTTACAAGAGAGGCATGAGTTGGGCTTCCAGAAATGGGCCTCCTGGCGGGCAGGAAGGGATGTGGCCATGTGAGGAAGGATGAGGGGGGTACCCAGGCCATCAGCTACCTGGCAGGTAACCTGGCCAAGCCCTTTGCCAGGGACCCAAGGCTTTTCCCTCTGAGAAGTGGCTGCATCAGCATCTATCATCTCTGAGATGCTATGGCTTTGGTGTTTGGAACGAATTATAACCAGGTTGGGATGACTCTGAGCTGCTAGTGGAAAACCAGGTCTGGCTGGGAAGGATTTGGGGGGCTGGAGGAAGGCAGCCATGAAACCGGGATAGATCAGGGAGGGTGGAAAGCAGAAAGGAAGGAGAGATTTGCCACACCCCGAAACCAAAACCCAAGCAGGTAAAACTGATGCTAAAAAAGCAAGGTGTTTTAGGTGGTTGACAAAATCAAAGGAGGCTTTCTTTCCTTCAGTTAGCACTGATTTCCTTAATTTAATATAAACTGTGAGGCTGAAGTCCTAGAAAATCAAAATAGCTAGGGACCGGTCAAATGATTTTTCTACTCCCCTTCAGGCCTGTTCCCCAAACAGTATCCAAAGTGACTGCAATCCTCTGAGAGATTTTTTTTTATTATTTATTGCTAAGCAGATACCTGCTTTCATAAGGTGGGTAGTAATGAGACATGGGCTGGGGAGAGCACAGAGGGGCTTTCTTATAATGTGTTTTAAAGAAGGGAGTGTTCTGTTCTATTTCCTTTCCTAAGCTCTCAGCACACATGTGGTTGGCTGTGCTGAGACCTGTTCAATCCTACTGCCAACCTTAAGGCAGGTCCCATGAGCACAAAACAACCGGCACAGTGTGTGTACAGCGACACTTCTCACAGGTCCTTTGTCTTTACTCCATGCTCTCTTTGTTGCACCATGTGAAATTTATGCTTCTAAGAAATACCCACAAATCTTGGTGTGTTCATTTGATTTAATACTCCATTTATTTTTTAAGCCAATAGGATAATAGTTGGACTGTGAGTTTTAGGAGGTTCCAGGCTTATCACAAGCATTTTTATTCAAGATCTCATGAAACAGTAGCCTCATGAAACAGTAACTAGATCTCAAAATCTCATGAACTAGACCTCAAGATCTCATGAAACGGTAACTAGGAGATGAGTTTTAAAAATGCAATTACTAGTTCACTCCCAAATGATTGAAATAAGAACATCCATTCTTATAGCTTTGAAAGAAAAATTTTCTTCCTTCCTTCTTTCTTTTTTCTTTTCTTTTTTTTTTTTTTTTTTTTTTTTTTTTTTTTTTTTTTTTTTTTGAGACCAGGTCTTGCTATTTTTGCCCATGGAACTGCTCACGTTGCCCAGGGTACCATGGACTCAAGCGATCCCCAGCCTCAGCTTCCTAGGTAGCTGGAATTACAGGTTTGCACCACCACCACACCCAGCTACTTTTTGGGACTAGGTCTCGCTGTGTTGCCCCGAGTGGGACTCAAACCATGATTCCTGGTCCCAGCCACTTCATAGGCTGAAGCTTACAGGCACGAGCCACAGTGCCCTGCTCGAAAGAAAAATTTTCAAGTGATGAACTTAAAGTAGTAATGCAAATATTGATTTGTAATGGTACACAGCTGAAATTGATATGTTATAAAGCAATGTTATTTAATTAAAATTTTATGAAAGAATTTAAGGATCTGAAGAGGATACAAGGAATAATATTTATTAAATTAGGAGTTATGAAATAAAATAGATTGATATGAATCAAGAACATATAAGGGTGGGAAAGATAGGTGAGCCTGACATACATCTAGTTCTAGAATGGTAAATGCAAAGAAAGAGATAAGATATTGAAAGAAGTAATGGGGAAAGATTTTCCAGAAGTATAGAAAGAGGGGTGTGTTGGGTTGAAAGCATAGATGAGGTGCAGAGCAGAATGAATGACTTAACATCTGCTTAGCAAAGTACTTGTCTTGATTACAAGTCCAGGGAATTGATTGGAAGCAACAAGGTCAGAAACCAATTAGGATCATGGGCTGTATTGCCAAGAAAGCACCCACATTGGCCAACCAAATCCCTGCTTATTCATGATGGTAATCCTCATGCCAACATACCCACAGGGGTTGTAGGGGGAAGCATGGGGGTGGGGTTGCTCTAGGGCCATGCTCTTATTGTTGTGATGAAATCTTGAAACTATCCAGAGCCCCGTAACCAATTGTGAGAAGAAACGCAGCACTCAGGAGACTTTTAGGGTACCAAGGTGTAGGGGAAGAGATGTGTTTCCACATCTCAGGGAGGCTGAACCCCAAGCCTGCTGCCTAGAACCAGAGCCCCTGTGTCTCAGGTGGAACAGCTGTTTGTTTACCACCCTAAAGTGCAGCCACCTGGCATTTTTATCTTCAGCACTTCCTTCCCTTATCTCAACGATTTTGCATAAGGAACTGTGGTGCAAGAGCTTCCAGTAAGACTCAGTGTTATGGGTTGTCTTGACCTCTGCAGAGATGGGGGTGACCTGGAAAGTAGTGGCCTCTGGTGCTCTTCCCGCCTCTCTTCTGACAGTGATAAGGTCTCCTAGATAAACAGCCCCTTTACCAAGAAACCAGGCACACTTCCTGCTCACCCCTGAGTACCAGGTCTCGGGTTCCCTGCCTGCTGGTGCAATTACTCAACAAGCCAGTCACATCTGGTGTGGGAGGCAGGGACACCTCATCCTCCTGGTACCACCATTTCTGCCTCCCACAATCCTTGGCTGTTCACTCTGTTCCCAAATAACCCACATGGTACTGTGTGGTCCCTACTGTCTTCCCTCCAATTGTAGACCTATTTGATTTATAAACAACTATTTTTTTTTTTTTTTGAGACTAGGTCTCGCTATGTTGCCTGGGGTACCACAGACTCAAGTTGCCCGGGGTACTGTGGACTCAAGCGATCCCCAGCCTCAACCTCCCAGATATCTGGGATTATAGACACCCACCATGGTGCCCGGTTGCTTTTTCAAGACCACATCTCTCTATGTTGCCTGGGGTAATCTTGAACCCGTGAACACAAATGATCCCAAGCCTCTTGCCTCCCAGCACTTGGACAATAAGCCTGCACCACCACACCCAGTTGATTTATAAACCACTATTCAGCCCCTAGGGGGGCATGTGATTGACCCTCCTCACTCCGTGTGGAAGGAACCTTTCCCTCAACAGTGGGTGAAAAAAGGCCTATAGGATTTCCCCAGAAAGTGCTTTCATCTCAGCTCATCTGACCAGGGTCCTAGGAGTAAGGACTGTCTGGGGTGGGGTGGGGGGTGAAGTGGTGGTGGTAGTGGTAGTGATGGGTGACCAAGAAGGTGGCATCCTGAAGTCTTGGGTCTGAACCTCAGCTCTGCCATCAGCTGGCTGATTGACCTAGGTAAGCCCCTCCATCTCTCTCATCCTCAATGTTAGTTCAAGATTGGTTGCAAAACCAGGAACCACTCTTGCCAGTTTAAGCTAAGAGTGATTTATTATTGAGAACTGGTATTCTGCAAAATCACTCGAAGGGTTGGAGGACGAGGCTATAAACTGAGTTTCTGGGGGGAAATTTCCTGCTGAGTCATGCTGCCTTGGCTGTAACTCAGAAAGCACTGAATGGAGAGCCACACAGCCTCTTGGGGCGTAAGCCCTGCATTCGCTTCTGTTCTGGTTCAGTTCTTTAGAAAGCACATGCAGCTGGCGAAGCCCAAATGACAGCAGCACCCTGGCTCCATGTGATCTCGGGAGTGTGGTTTTTAACTTGTCAGCCTCTGTGCTATGGGGAAGAGGCTGAAAAGATGCTGAGTGAGAAAGTCCATAGATTCTGCCATGACCTCTGACCTTTGAGAGCTTGTTTGGAGGTTCTAGCAGGGGAGCGCAGCTGTTCCTATACCTTCGACCGAAGAACGGTCCGTCTTTATTCGGGGAAGGCCATCCTCTTCGACCAAGCGCAGCTTCGGGAGGGATGCACATGGAGTGGTGAGGGATGAAGGGGATACCCGCCTAGCCAGCCAGATCAGCTGAATCAACCCTGGTGATCACTGGGGTGACTTGTCTCAGCCAGATCACCCTCACATCCACCTCTGACCTTTGATCTGAAATGGTCTGCTGGGGTCTCTGGGTGGTTGTGAATGGCGAGGCCTGCGGCCTAGAGTCAAGTTCAAGCTTGTCTCATGATTAGAGTCCCTCTGGAGCTTGTCTAGATAAGGGGTTTTAAGCCCTAGGGACTCAATACCCTTCATTTTTTTTGTTCACTAATACAACTTGTGCCATATACTCTTTACTAATCTGAAATGGAACTCTCTATAATAACTTCCACACATGTAATGCCCAAATCCAGGTCAATATCATGTCCTCACAGCACTTATAGAAATAAATAAAAAGAAAATAACTAAAATCTGTAAGAAAATGATGTATGTATTCTATTTCAACGTTGCATCAGGCTACCATAAAGATAGAGCGAGTAGGCCAAGAGCTTGTTCTCTCGCTCTTTATTTCTTTGTTCATTTGATTACACATGTATATATTTTTTACATCCTTGTCTACCCCGAGGTTCTCCCTCCACCTTGTCACCCATGAACCATCATCTTAATCTCTTGTGCCCTCCCCTCCCCTGACTTTAACACCCCCTTGCTCTATGCTTCAGTTCTGCCAAGAGCTTGTTCTCTCTGTGAATATAAGTGAGATGTGATGACAACTCAAGAGATGGAAAACATTGCTATTGAGGACATCGTGTTGGAAGAGGGTTGCAACTCTTTTTTTTTTTTTTTTTTGAGACTAGATCTCGCTATTTTTGCCCATGGAACCACAGGCTTTCATTGCCCGGGGTACCACAGACTCAAGCAATCCCAACCTCAGCTTCCCAGGTAGCTGGCATGACAGGCGTGTGCCACCACACCCAGCTATTTTTTGGAACTAGGTCTCGCTACGGGCCCCAGGTGGGACTCGAACCACAATCCCTAACCCTGGCCACTTCATAGGCTGAAGCTTACAGGCACGAGCCACCGTGCCCGGCTGGGTTGCAACTCTTGATAAATTTCTGAACAAAAGGTAACTCCCCTGAATTTACATGGTGGCTCCAATCCAGGAAAAAGATCAGTAGTTACTTTAACTGGCACAGTGTACTTTGCTTTTATATGTAAAATGAGTTTGGTATGAGGCTCATATCAACTGGTTCTTTATTTTCAAAAATGTCCATGAGGACATTACAAATAATTTTTTTAATGAAAGTGAAACTTATGTAGCACTTTTGTTATTAACTCTTTTTTACCTTTATTTTATCATTTGTTAGCCACTTTAACGCATACAAATCAATGGCATTTATTACATTCACAATGTGTGCAACCATCAGCTCTGCATAGTTTTAAAACATTTTTACTACCTCAGAAGGAAACGTGTTTCCATGAAGCAATGACTTCCTAGGTCTCTCTACCCCAAGTAGCCTCTGGGAGCTACTGGTCTGGCTTATGTCTCTGTAGACCATCAGGATGAATGGATTCACACAATAGTGTTTTGTATCTGGATGACCTTTTGTGACTGCTGTTTTGGACACAATACATTGTGTTTCTTTGACATCCATCCCCACTGTATTACACAGCAGTATTTCATTTCTTTCAGTGGTTTAGTAATATCCATTGTGCATCCATTGTGACATATCTTCACGGAAAATACTTCAGTGTTTCCTTGCAAATTGCCAAGATAGAAATTTGATCCAGCAGTTCTATTTGTGGGCATATATTCCACGTAATTGCAAACAGGTACATAAGCCAAACCTTGAACAGGAATATTGATAGCAGCACAACTCACACCCGTGCGACATTTTAACAATTACATAAGATGTTGACATTTGGGGGGTCAGGATTACCTGTACAACATGTGCTATCTGGCAGCCTTGGCTCTTACGCACTAGATACCAGCACTCCTCCGCAGTCATTTCAAAACTGAGAAAACACCATGAGTTTTCCAAAAGTCTCCTGAGACTCTGCCATAGTCATAGAGAACCACCAATGTTCTTAGAAAGGAGAGACTGGGGCCCACAGGCCGTTCACTTAGGGACAGTCAGGGTGGCTTTTTCTCTACCCAAGCTTTCCAGGCTGGGTCTCAGTCCATCCCACAGAACTCTGAGTGGGGAAAAAAGCATGGACTACACAGACCTGATTTCTTTCACACAAGCTGGTTCCCACCAGCAATAGAAGAAAGGTCAAGGGATCACTAGAATGTAAATTTTGTAGGAAAAAATTCCCAATTTTATGTAAAGTCCATGAGGACAGGGACTTTACTCTTGATTACTTCTGAATTCCCCAATTCTACCAAAGTGTCTGGTACATGGTAGGTTTTAACATGTGTTTGTTGAATGAGTGAATGAGTGAATGAATGAATGAATGAATGTATGAATGATGGCTGGCTGAATGGATGGATGATGAATGAGTCGTCCTAAGTTACAAGGATTCTCTTTCTCCTCTCTGGGATGGCAAAGTGGAGGAGCTATCCATGGTGAAAGCTCACACTTTCAGGATAACATTTGGCTCCATTCATCTTCGTGTTCCAAGGACTCACCTCAGGGCTGGGTACACAGTGGGTAATGCATGCGGTGGAGCAACATATGCTTTCTGCACATTCAGCTTCTGTGGTTTGAGTGTGATCTGGGACACAGGGGATGATGGGAAGAAGGGAGAGGTTATGGGATCTGTGGCTTTCCTTTCTCAGTATGCGGCATGGAAAGAACAGAAGACTGAGTCAGATCACAGCTGAATCATAGGTGAGCATTGTATTAGTGCTGAATTACAGGGCAGGTGAACTCACCTCCCTGAGCCTTTTTTCCTGTTTATGTAAAATGATTCCTCTGTTCGATTTAATACAGTGAGCGTTAAAGACAGTAAATTTCTGAGATGAGTGAGATGAGTACATAGTGACTCTAGCTTGAGAATGGCAGGTATCCTCTCTCTCCCTCTCTTTTTTATTTGAGACTTGGTCTTGCTATGTTGCCCGGGGTAGTCCCAAACCCATGGACTCAAGTGATCCCTAGCCTCAGCCTCCCAGGTAGCTGGGATTATAGGTGCACGCTGCCACACCCAGCTATTTTTTTGAGATTAGGTCTCGCTATGTTGCCCCCAGGTAGTCTCGAACCCACGGACCGTATCTGTTTTGAGGATGAGTTTTCCATATACCAGCCATTGCTGGTCAGATTTAGAACTTTCAGAAATTAAGTCTGCATACACAGGACTGTGATCTTAACTGGTTTCAGTTCTTTCAGCAGAATACCAAGGATTTGAGCTGAATCTGTTGTAATGGGGACCAGGTACAATGAGTCTCTCTTCTCTCTGTCCTTTCCAGGTTCAAAAAGAAATTAAAAACTAGCATAAAGCTGTAATTGTTAAAGAATTTGAATCATTAATTAAATTTCTCCTTTCAAAAATGGAAACAGTAAGACATGTATTAATTTTTTTTACCAAACTTAGAGAAAACCTCTATTCTAAACTATATCAGAGACCAAAAAAAGACGAGTATGAAAATACAGATCACATGCCTGTAATCCAAGTGCTGGGAGGCAAGAGGCCAGGAATCTCTTGAGTTCCCAGGTTCAAGACTAACCCGGAGCAACATATTGAGACCTGGTCTGGAAAAAGCAACCAGGTGTGGTGGCGGGTGCCTGTAATCCCAGCTACCTGGGAGGCTGAGGCTGGGGATCGCTTGAATCCACAGGATTGGGACTAACCTGGACAACACGGTGAGACCTAGTCTCAAAAAAAAAATGAAATTTGTATTTATGTTTGATACTATATATTAGATATCTTAATTAGAGTTTAAGAAAACCATAAGACTTTTTATGACAATGGAGGGGAAAAATCGTAACCAAAATGTTAGGAATTGTCAATGTAAATTTCTTGAAGTTGATCGTGGTGTTGTGGTTATGTAAAAGACACCTTGTTCACAAGGAACAATGGCCAAGGGTGTGTGATGTATACAATTTCGTCTCCATGGTAAGAGTAAAACATTATATTCTCTCGTACACAGAAAAAAGAAAATGATGAAACAATTATGGTTAAGTGTTGACATTTAGTGCTTTTGGGTGTAAGGAATATGATGACTATACTATTCTCCCAATTTTTTCTATGTATTTGCAATGATTTCAAAATGGTAAGTATAATAAATGTTAGGATGTTGAAGTCTTCAATATGACCAAAAAAACCCTTGGGAAAGTGGGGGTATCTGGAGAACAGAAAATCTACTAATGTGACTAAAGAAATTAAAAATTAAAAGAAAATCCAAAGGAATCTTTAAATTAATTCATAAAAAATCTTCCCATACTGTTCTATATTCATTCATTATGAAAATTCACCTTCTTTTAGGAACAAAAGTGAACATTCGTAATCTGATAAAGGATATTTCCCAAATACCAAACTCACTATGAGTTTGATTTGCATTTCCCTAATAAATGATGAACATTGTTCATGTACCGCATGGAGATCTAAATATTTTCTTTGGAGAAGTTTATTCAAGCCTTTTTTGTTTTCTTTTGTTTGTTTAATTGAGTTGTTTGGTTTTTGGTGTTGAGTTAGTTTATGTGTTTTGGAAATTAACCCTTGTCATATGTGTCACACATATGTGTGACACATATGTGTGACACATATGACAAGGGTTATATAAAAGCAAGTATTTTTCTCCTATTGAGTAGTGTCTTTTTGTTTTTGTGGTGGTTTCTTTCACCTTTTTTTTTTTTTTTTGAGACTAGGTCTTGCTATTTTTGCCCGTGGAACCGTAGTAGCTGGCATGACAGGCGCGCGCCACCACACCCATCTATTTTTTGGAACTAGGTCTTGCTATGGGCCCCAGGTGGGACTCAAACCGCGATCCCTAGCCCCGGCCACTTCATAGGCTGGACCTACAGGCACGAGCCACCGTGCCCGGCGGTTTCTTTCACTTTAGAAAGATTTTTGTTGTGTTTTGTACTTGTTGTCTGTCCTTGATATAGTCTCATTTATCTATATTTATTGTGTATTCTTTGTTACTGGAGTGGTTTCCCCCAAAATCTCAGAGGTTAATGCCATGAAATGTATTGCCTATGCTTTCTTCTGTGGCTTCAAGTCTTAGATCCAAGCCTTTAATTCAGCTTGAAGCAATTTTTGTTTATGGGGTGAGATAGTGATCTAGTTTCTTTGTTTTATGTGTGATTGTCCATTTTCCGCTAAGTCATTCGATACAACTTTCCTAGCTCCTTTGTATGCTTTGGCTCCTTTGTTTTAAATTAATTGTCCATGTGGGTTTATTTCTGGGCTCTTAAGTCTATTTCATTGATCTGTGCTTTTTTATTCCAATAACATACTATTTTGATTATTATCACTTTGTACTACACTTTGAAATCAGAGCATGTAATCCTTTCATTTTTCTACTGTCTTCTCAGTATTACTTTGATTATTTTGGGTCTTTTGTGATTCCATACAAATTTTGATATGGCTTGTTCTATTTCCTTGGAAGATGCCATTGAAATATTGGTATGGATTGCATCAAAGCTCTGTATTTCTTTAGGTAAGATGAACATTTTAGCACTGTTAATTCTTCTAGTTCATGAGTACAAATATCTTTCCATTCTATGTCTTCTAACATTTCTTTTAACAATGTCTTACAGTGTTCAATGTAAAAGTTTCACTTCCATTGTTAAGTTTATTTCCAGGTATTTAATCTTTCCTGGTGTAATTTTAAGTATCCTCCAACATTTTAAGTTGCAAATCAAAGACATTTGCAAAGTGACATGAAATAACTTAATCGACAATAAATAATTAAACAGCAAACACATCTCAAGCCCCACAGAGGTCACATTCATTTTCCAATAGGTTTGAACAAACTCCCAACCACTTCCTTGTTGAAAGGTCACAGAGAGCAGATTAGTAACTTTTTTAGTGGATCATAGAATAAGAAGCTGCCTCCCCTTGGGAGACATCCAGGCCCTCGAGGAAGAGAAGGGAAAGGATCCTGGTCTGGAATCGGAGCCAAACACCAGTCACGGATCAGGTCCCTCAGGTGTGGAATCTCCCGGTTCCCATCACAGAGTCTGATACTGGCTGCCAGAGACCCTCAGGCCCTTCCTCCCTCCCCAGGTGCTTGGACCCTCCTTCCTGCTGATGTCCTCGCTGGGGAACTGGCTCTGTCATGTCCCCAGCGCTGCAGAGAAGGACCCGGGGCAGGGGCAGACAGCACAGGGAAGACAGCACAAGACAGCACAAGCTTAAGAGGGAAGAGTTGGACTCTGGCTTGTGGAGCCACGACAGGCTGACTCTCTCAGCCCTTCCTCCCTCCCAGCCCCTCCTCACCCCTCTCTGTAAGCGTTGGTCCCCTAAGATGCCGCTCCCCTGGCCACACCTGCATCGGGTCAGCCTCTGGGGCTTCTGGCCTTGGAGAGCTTCGGCTCAAGAAAGAAAATCTATGAAGGAGCTGGGTGTGGTGGCGCGTGACTGTAATCCAAGCACTGGGAGGCAAGAAGCCTGGGATCACTTGAGTTCATGGATTGGAGACTACCCCAGGCAACACAGTGAGACCTGGTCTTGAAAAAGCAGCCAGGCACGGTGGCGGGTGCCTGTAATCCCTGCTACCTGGGAGACTGAGGCTAGAGATCCCTTGAGTCTGCGCAATCAGGCAACATAGCAAGATCTAGTCTCAAAAAAAAAAAATCTATGAAGGGTGGGAGCTGATAGTGGCTACTGATGGCTTCTCCCTGGTTCCTTCACTAAATCATTCATTTATTCAGTGATTCATTCATTCCATTGTTTTGAATGTGTCAGTGTTGGGTTAAGCACTAGGAATGTAGCAAAGAGCCAAAGAGACATAGTTTGTAACTGGTGGAATTTGCTACCTATATTTTATTAGAACCATCAGAAAATCAACATTGACACCAGGAAACCGTAGACTTGTGTGGAGACATACAAATCAATAGGCTGAGGTAGGTTAAGTGAGGCAGGGGGAAGCAGCTAACACAGAGTCAGAGACTTTCCCCCTCTCCCCAAACACCAGCAAATAATGGGTCAGCAGGGTTTGTGAGAGGCAGAGAGGAGGGGTTGGAGGAGGCATGGGCATGAGTCTGAGAAACAGAGGAGCACAGGGGAGGAGGCCCAGCAGTTACCTTCAGGAAAGAGTGGCACCAGTTTCTCCCGAACGCTGCTCCCACAGAGACCTTAAGAGAGCAGTCCAGGGGCCTAGGACAGTGCAGATAGCTGATAGCCCAGCAGCAGGGGCGTGATGAGGCCTCCATCTGCGCGGGGTTCTGGAGTCACAGCAACTTCCGTTCCAAAAGAGACATTCACCTTCTTCAAGGTCAACCTCTCTGAACAGGTGGGGAAACTGAGGTTCAGAGAGCTGCAGTGACAGAGGTCACACAGTGAATCAGCAACAATGACTCTAGAATTTGGAAGGAGACTAGATTGACAATTAGCAACCCGTACTGACAGTTGTAACTGATGATCAGTCGTAATTAAATCTTTCATGAGATACTTATCTGAGTTGGCAGAAGACCTGTTACAGTTCTGTGAACACTGGTGCATGCGTGTGACTGTTTTGGCCAAAGAATGGCTTTCACTGTTGTCTCTCTGTGTGCCAGACCTTGAGGCAGGTCATCATTTACTTCCCTCAGTGATGGGAAGCACGTAATTAGGCTCACCTGACAGAAGCTGACACAAAGTGGTCTTGACTTACTCAAGGTGGTGTCAAGATTTGAATTCAGATTTTCAGATTGTCTTAACTCTAGTGTTCATACGTGACACTTCTCTTTTCTTTCTTTTTTTTTTTTTGGAGACTAGGTCTTACTATTTTTGCCCGTGGAACCACAGGCTCATGCTTCCCAGGGTACCACAGACTCAAGCAATCCCAGCCTCAGCTTCCCAGGTGGCTGGGATTACAGGCATGCGCCACCATGCCCAGCTTTTTTGGGGGACTAGGTCTTGCTACATGCCCCCAGTGAGACTTGAACCGCAATCCCTGGCCCTGACCGTGGCTTCCTAGGCTGCCACCTACAGGCATGCACCACCATGCCTGGCCTGATACATGACACTTCTCCACTACACTTTACTGCATCTGTGTGTCCACCCCCAAGACCTGGCATAGCATCCTGGGATAGGGTCCACAATAGACACTCAGGACACTTATTTGGGGTGCATGAGTAGATATGGTTCCTTAAGAGTCCACAGTCCTGCATGTATATTGCAAGCAAGGCTGGGTAGAGACAATGGCGTTGCAATCAGAATCTAGATCTGGGAGTGACCAGAATGGAGACTTAATATCGCATGTGGGAACGGATGTGCTGTGTGGCTTCGGACAGGTCCCCTCCCTTTGGGAGTCTGTTTTCCAGTTTGTGAAATAGACTGACTTCAATCTACTCTAAACTACATTGAGACACAGACGTTTTGTGATTTTAAGATTAAGACCAATGGCAATTAGGTGAGAGATGACAGATACCTGGTCCTGCTCCACCCTCATGCTGGCTGATCATTAGGCATAAGCTCTCTTGTTAGTTCTTTCAAAGCTAAGGAGACCCAGGCAAAGAGACCCAGCACCAAGACTCCTAAGACTGTAAGCATCAACAGTGTCATTCAGCAGCAGATCCCAAACACCAGTCCTCAGGAGGAATATAAAGGTTTTATTGCTTGCTTTGGGGTTATTTGTAGAATGGCACAGGAAAGGCAGCTCATGGGTCTGTAGAACAGTTTGAGTACCTTTGACCTTCCACTCATGGGTGGTTATAATGAGGACCAGTGTCAGGATGCCAACATCACAGCTCCCCTAGTGACTTAACGAAACTGTAAAAACTAGTACCAAGGTATCGTGTCCATTTCCTATGGCAAATCATACTCTGTCATTCCCTGGTTCCATAACATAACTGCATCTTCTTCTTATAGGACATGATCCATACTTAGTTGCCCGATGGGAGAGGATTGTAAAAGTCTTCAATGCAGCATCGCTGATACCTTGATTATCATTCCAGGAGGAAAAACAATGCCAAGAAAGACATTTAATGTTAGGTGTTTGATGTTAGCTAGGAATAGACATTATGGTGGTTTTAAAATAAACAAAGGGGGCTGGGCACGGTGGCTCGTACCTGTAAGCTTCAGCCTATGAAGTGGCCAGGGCTAGGGATCATGGTTCGAGTCCCGCCTGGGGCCTGTAGCAAGACCAAAAAAAATAGCTGGGCGTGGTGGCACATGCCTGTAATCCCAGCTACCTGGGAAACTGAGGCTGGGCATTGCTTGAGTCTGTGGTCCCCAGGCAACGAGAGCCTGCGGTTCCATGGACAAAAATAGCGAGACCTAGTCTCAAAAAAGAAAAAAAATTAAAATAAACAATGGGACTAAAATTTTAGAATATGAGATTACTTAAAAATTGGCCAAAGTGTAGTTCTGCTTAATTTACTAGAAGGATAGTAGAAAAATACAGTCTATATGTGTAAAACAGAAATGCACACCTGTATAAGAAGAATAAAAAATAAAAATACACATTCTATATAAGAAATAGAAAAATGCACATAATCTTATTAGTAAAAATAAAAAAAGATGACTGAAATAAAAGCTCACTAAACAAAATGGAATCTAGACTAAGTCTAAATGAAAGGCAAACTAATGATTTGGAGGGCAGTCCAGAACACAGCACAGAGATAAAGAGAAATATTTGAGAGAAAGCTAAGACTTTGAGAATAAAAACAGAACATCAACTAAAGAGAAGATGGAAATCTCAGAAGCAACATGGAAGCATGGCAGAAGGGCTACATGCAAAGAGAAAATTCTCAGAATTAAGTTCAGACATACACCTTCAGGTGAAAAGTGGACCTTTAGCATCAAACGCTACAAATGAGAGAAACATGACTCAGACCAATTTCTGGCTCTGACCACCATGATTGTTTCCTTTAACTGTGGAAAGCCCTTGGGCTGCAGCTTCCCGGGGGTCCGTCCTTCCTGCCTCGGGTCTCTGGCCTAGGTCAGGAGTCAGGAAATATTTTCTGTAAAGAACCAAAAAGTGACTTCCTGAGGCTGCTGGTAACTTACTGAGTCTCTGCTGCTGTTGTCAGCGTTGCCGCCGCCTGGGGAAGTGGCCGAGGTAACCTCCCCCAGGGAGCCTGAGATGGGCCCATCTGCGTGGCCCCAACAGCACATGGAGCAGGTGAGCACGCGCGGCCCCAGGGGTCTCTGGGCAGGAGCAGCCTGGACCATCTCACGTGATGCATGTGCCGGAGCCCGACGGCTGGCACCCAGGGCCCCTGTGCCCGCTCAGCTCAGGTCACTTTCCATCCTGCTTAGTCACAGGAGACACCGTCACTTCCTCCCTCTGAGCCTTCCCCAGTCCGAGTCCCTCACCTGATGCAGAAGAGCTCAAGTGTCAGGGTTTCCAGTGGGAACGCGGAGCTCCGGGAGCCAGGCTGAGGCCAGAGCCTCCCCTCTGCCCCTCTCCTGAGACGGCGCTGACTCAGCGTTCTCCGTGTCTGTGCCCGAACTGGGACTGGGCTGGGCCAGAGCAAATAGTCACAGATCATAAACACCCATTGGTTGAGTGTCAGGCCACCTGAATTATGAGGGGAACATGAATGGAACAATCAGAGAGAGTGTCATGACCCCAGAGAGCCCAGGACTGTGAGAACAGTGGTGCAGGCCCCGGTCACTGAGAAGAGACCATCTCTGGTCAGCTCCAGATTCAGCAGAATGTTCTCACTACCTGCCCACCTGTCCAACACTCAGGGATGACACATCCATAACTCGCAGCCTCACCTGGACCCACTTGCTTCATCTTTCGGCCCAGCTTCTACTGTTTCTCCCCTGGTCTGTCCTGTTGGCTTCCTTGTCTTGTCAGGTACAAATGATTTACTGCCCCCTGTCCTCTTGTCACTGTTGCTGATTTCTGGCTGCCCTTCCTGACTGTGAAACCCCCCAGGGGGCGGGGTCTGTCAGTGGGTGGAGCCACAGCCTTGGGGGAGATATAAGCAGTGAGGCCACACAGTTGCTCTCAGAGCCTGCCCTGACCTCACCATGAAGTCCAGCGGCCTCTTCACTCTTGTGCTTCTAGTCCTGGCGACCCTGGCACCATGGGCTGTGGAAGGTGCTGGAAAGGGTGAGTTAGACGTGCCTGGTTCCATCTTGATCTCGGGTCTGAGGGGGGAGGTCTCTGTGATGTCCTTTGTTGATCTGTCACCTGCAAGATCTGCCCATCAGAGGGACCCTGAGGTGGGTCATATTCACTTGGTGCCCAGGTCTTCATGAGGGTTCTGAGCACATGGAAATGCTTTTTTCTGACTGTCATCCTGGGCCGGCTCTCACCTCTTCTCTGTCCTTTTCCCGGCTCTCTTCCAGTCCCTTCCTCTGGCTGTCCTCAGCCTCTGTGTCTGGCAGTCAGTTTGTCCACTTGACTTTTGTCTTGGCTTCTCTGCATCCCCAACCCCCCCCCCTTACATCTGCCCCTAGATCACCTATGGGGGCAGGAAGCTTGGCTGAGCACAATGCAGTCTGCGGCTGCATCAGTGTGTGTGGCTTATCCCACCTGTCCCTCCTGGGGGTCAGGCTGACACTCTCCCTGGAACCTCATCACCATCCCTGGGTGAGGGTCTCTCCAGGAGGTGGGCAGGGGTCACCATATGCCCTCCTGATTAGTCAGCTCTTCCTCAGCAGGGGTGAAGGCTGGAGACTGCCCCTACAGACCACCGGCCAAGTGTCCTCGACTTCAAGAACCTCAATGCCGAAATGACTGGCAGTGCCCAGGACAGCAGAAATGCTGCCCTGATGCGTGCACCGCCACATGCCTGGACCCTGTGCAGCCCTCCAAGCCAGGTGAGCAAGTGCCCGGCTGAGGAGAGCCGGACCCAGGGGCCACAGCCTAGGGGCCCGGGGTGGGTGCAGGGACCTGTCTCGACCCCTGCCAAGAACTGCAGAGCTGAGTGTTTCTGCTGCTCGCTGGGTCACAGCCCCGCCAGAGGTCCAATTTCAGATCACATCATCTGGTCCTTCACTCAGATAACCGCGTGGTGGGCAGCAGCCAGCCCTCAGCCCTGGACACTGGATAGATGGGGTCGGTGGTAGAGGGCACCAGACTCTCCCTACAGGAGGAATGGGGGTGGGGGGTGGGGGAATTCATGTTCTCTGA
>PVHY01022416.1:0-22422 GCA_004024945.1 Uropsilus gracilis
GCTATGGGCCCCAGGCGGGACTCGAACCGCGATCCCTAGCCCCGGCCGCTTCATAGGCTGAAGCTTACAAGCACGAGCCACCGTGCCCGGCCCTTGATTTAGTGACCAGCTTTAAGTAAGAAGAAGGAAATGAAAGTGAGAGAAGGACATTATCCCTACTCAGAGGCAAACAGGGCTCAGAGAAGCAGAGGGCTTTAGTCCAGAGCACAAAGGCATAAACAGTAAAGGTGAGACTTGAATCCAGGGCCACGGACGCCACAGTCTGTACCCCTTACTCTGCCTCCCTGAAGCTGTAGCTACCAGGAACAAAGGAGCAGGGAAGGGCCCTGAAGCCACAGTAGCCAGGTGCTTCCCTTCATGTCCTTCTGACAGCAGCACCCAGCTCTTCCAGATGATGATTAAACATGGGCAGACCACAAAGGGGCATCCAGGACCCAAAGAACACTCCAAGGAAACAGCTTCAGAGGAAAGACTACTTGGTGTGCTTAGCTTGGCTGCTGCCAGCTTGTGAAAGATGAAACCACAGCCCGGAATGGAAAGTAATGACAGGAAAGAAAAGTTGTTCTGGGACCCCCAAAAAGGACCTCAGTCTTAGGGCCTGCTTTCCTATCTGTTGGAGATGTGACCAGGAAGCCAGGCATGGGAACAGCCAAGAGACTGGAAGGGCCTCAGGAGACCAGAGGTTCTGTTCCTCCTGAGCCTGCAGCTGAATGGCCTCACCTCCTCACAATGGGTCAGAGCAGGAAGCCACAGAGAACAGGTTGGATGGTGGCCATCTGGGAGCCCCATCAGCTTTGCAGATATTATTGGAGTCACTGAGAGCCAATTTCTCTTTGCCCCATTCTCTTAGGGATGGCCTAAGGCCCCGCTCTGAATGTGGGGAATAGATACAATCTCTCCCCAGAAGACGTTGTCCTGGCTATGTTTTGTAAGCTCATTTTGTTGGCAGCCCTATTTTCCTATGATATACAGGTTTAGTATGTAATTACTGTCAATATCTAGTGTTTTCCTAGCATGTCAAGTGCTCGGTAAATGGTGGCTGTGACTGTAATGATGCAAAGTGTCCTACTCGGGCAGAACACAGGAAGAAAGAACTCCCCAGTCCTCAAAGCACAAGACAGTGATATGGGGGCTTCTTCACAAATGCACAGAATAATTAAGTGGTGAGTTTCAGTGATTCATTCATTCATTCATTTATTCATTCATTCATTATGTACATACTGAGCACCCACCCAAGCATGATTGTGGGGACTTAGTAGTCCACAAAGCAGAAGCCAGTCTCTGCCTTCATGCAGCTTACACTCTATAATAACATACAATATATATAATATAGTATATAATATATAATAATAATAATAATAGTAATAATAATGCCAAGCAGTGATAAGTGCTCTAGGTTCTCAACATGTTAAGGATCTGAATGTTACTCTAAATACCAGGGAAGTCACTGGAGGATTCCAAGCATAGCAATGACAACATATGCTCTGCATAGTTTAAGATCAAAATGACCACTGCCCAGCTAGTGAGAGCTAAGG
The DNA here is from genome assembly GCA_004024945.1 of Uropsilus gracilis. Lineage (NCBI taxonomy): Eukaryota > Metazoa > Chordata > Mammalia > Eulipotyphla > Talpidae > Uropsilus > Uropsilus gracilis. Next base: position 1,536 of record PVHY01022416.1, read on the forward strand.
GAATCTAGAGATATGAAAGAAACCTTTAATACTAGAAAGCCCACATCAATGAAATTTTTAACATGGATCCCCTCACCACTCCAAACTCCCTAGATCTTAGCTGATCCTCATTATTTCTAATGTCTCCTGAAGTCACAGGAATCCAAAGGAATATGATAAGTTCCTAGACTTAGCTGTAAGAGGAAGCAAATATCTGACCTAGGGCTTATCCTGGTTGTTTTATTTTTCTTTCCACCCCATCTATGTTCAAATTACTATTAAGTCCCTGCTGGCTCTACTTCAACAGTATTCCCCCAATGCAACAACTGTCTCCATTTCCACTGCCAAAGGCCTAGCCACCCCACTCCCAATTTGCTTAGATGGTTGCAGTAGAATAGCATGTCTCCTTTTTCCTCTCATCCCTCTAGAATTCAGGCTTCACAGAGAAGATCATATCCCTTACCTCCTTAGAACTTTCCAGGGTCTTCCCAATATAAATTCCTCAGCCAAGTCTCCAAAGGCCTATAGCACCTGGCTCTTGCCCATCTCATGTATTTCCTAGGATACTCAATCTCATCTCCCTCCATGATACCTTCCATATACACTCCAATGACCTTTGCTTTTTCCCAATACAACACGTCTTATTCTGTCTCAGGGGTTTTGCACTTGCTTGTCTTATATGTCTGTCTCCTTCTCTTCAGGTCTTCCCTCAGATGTCACCTCCTCAAAGAAGTCTTTCCTGATCATCCAGCAAGAGCAACCCCTCTATCACATTTTGTTCTTCTATCTTCACAGCATGGATCAGTACCAGAGTAGATCAGTCCTTCTCACAATCTTGTCCCACATTTACTGTTTGTCTTCCGCTCTATAAAACAAGTACTACAGACAGACATAGTGGCTTCCCTACTCAAGTCCCTAGTCCTGGAACTGTGCCTTGTATCCAGTTTTGTCATCTGCCTGACTCATGAGTATTCATCCAACTGCTCATCCTTTTTTTTTTTTCAGGGTTTGCATATACTGCTAATGAAACTTGAGATGGTTGTAGGTTCACATGAACTTTTAGAGATATAGGGAGATCCCATGTACCCTTCACCCAGTTTCCCCCAATGATAATACCCAGTAAAACTGCACTGTAATAGCACAATGTAAGACCCCAATATTGTCATCAATACAGACAAAAACCAGAGCACTTCCATCACCATGAGGAGTCCTCATGTTGCCCTTGTACACCCATCCCCACAGCCCTCCCTACCATCAGAGTAACTAAGATTTCTCCCTTTCTAGAAATGTGTTGTTTCACTCTTTGCTCTCTCAGACCCCATGGCATCACTATGCCCAGCAACTTCCCATCCACTTGTGGTCAACCTGAGGTCTGGCTCCCTCTCCACCTGAATCACACAGTCACATTGTCTAATCTTTGCCCTTAAGTGGGCTTTGGGTTTTCAGAACCTTCTTTTTAACCCATCCAGGGTTCTGGGCATTATCTCCATCTTCCTAGGGAGGTAGTATATCTCTGCAGGGCAGGGATTTTGAGTTTGTCTCCACTTCACTGAGCCTCAGCTTCCCCAGCTCTTCAATGGATCAGTAACACCAACCTCCTCAAGCCGTAGAGATTAAGTGACACAAAGAATTGACTTTGCCCAGAACCTGGCACATGGTGGGCATTTGATGCATGGTAGCCAAGAAGACCAACTCTGCACAATTTAGGGTCACCCATGAATCTCAGCCAGAGCATACATCAAACACAGCATCTAAATAAAATACCATTTCTTCCTGGGATGAAAGTCATAATAGCATGGATCCTAGAACAGAGAGCCTACAGTCTTCCCACAGCAGCTAACAACTGGACCAAGCTATCTCATGCCAAGAACTTTGGGAGGTCTCAGGAATACATCATCAGAAGTCTGTTCACCCACTGAACTCAGCTTACGGCTTGCTGTGTGCCCCTGTCCAGTTTGTGTCTCCATCTCTGGGCCAGCACAGCAGAGCCATACTTGACCAGCAGCTTTCCCAACATCTGAGGATAAGAGCTGAATGGAGTTTCCTTCTCTCCCTCACCCACCAATCCCAAACAGCCATGTCTACAGGCTGTACTCTTGACATGCTGCTTCCATGTGTCAACAATACAAAGGACTTCCTCTTTGAAGAAGAGAAACTGGCTGTTTCAGATCTTTGAGATCGCTGTCCTGATAACTGATGAACTTCCTCCAACTCTTGAACCATGTAGCCCCGAGTGCTTGCTCCTTAGTATGAACACAGGCCTTTCTGCAGCAGAGCAGCTTTCTGCTCAAGCAACACATTCCCCAGGTGGTCCTCTCTCTCCATGGAGGTGAAGGTAGAGCTACCTGTAGATACTTGCCTGGCACCTCCCCCCAAACTTGTCCTTAGAAGCATGCTAAGAGGTGGAACTCAAGGATCAGGGAGCCCAGAGTCTGAGCGCCCCAGAAGCAGGACAATGATGCCCTGTGAGTGAGGGTGATGACCCAGTCCTGATGAATGGACCTCCCTGAAGGGACCCCAGCGAGCTGTCCCTGCAGAAAACTGATACTCCAGACTGATTGGGATGCCCCGGAGATAGCAGGCAGATTCTCATAGCACCTGTAAACCCCATACTTTCCCCCCTTTTCAAGTCTTAAAAACAATATCAGAAGTTTCCCAGAAAGCAATAAGCCCCAGGCTGTGCAGCAAGCAGTTAAACAGTGAGGCTTACTTTATTAACTGGCTAAATCAAAGGGTTGTTGAAGTCTCTCTTCAGTAATAAAACGCAGGAAGGTGCTGAATAAACCACCTATTAACATGGTGGGTGCAGCTAATGCATGTGGCCAGCTGGGCTGGGATGTGACCACAACAGTCAGCTGACGTCCCACCTCCAACCCCCCACCCTCCAGCGCCTGCACAGGGCACCTGCCCACACCCATTTAACTCAGCAATGAGGGTAGCATCACAATCTACTCCTGGTGGCTGAATTACTCCTCACAAGTACCATCCCACCCAACTCCCCAGGATCCAGCCTGGACCCCACCCCCCAAAAAAAAGAAACCAAACATCCAGGAATCCTGGTTGTAATGAATTCATTCTTTAAGGCAGCAGCCAGCACGGCATTTTACAATGGGTGGTGAACTGCACAAAGCCCCTGCACAGTGCTGTGTGGTGCCCATCACATCCATGTCCTGCTGATCACACAGCCCTGAAGGTCCCCTTCTAGCCCTCTGTCCTTCCCCAGGTGGTGGTGGGGGGACTTCTCCTGCTGCTTTAGAATGGGAAAGAAGGATACCTTATGAGAAACAAGAGAACACCTGCCCGTACCCCTCCCTCCCGACTATCCTCTCCCTTCTGCCTGGGATTTGGCTTCCCAGAGGGGCCCTTTGAGCAAGAACCAGATGCTCTGAGCTTGAGTTTCTCACATGGAAATAGTGACTCCAACGGAGCTTTCTTCTAGAACTTTGTGAGGTCAGTATCTAAAGTGCACAAGAGTTTGGTATATCATAAATGGTCCCATAATGTTGGCAGTTAATGATTTGGATGAATAATGGTCCTAGCATACAGAAAGCACTCAATAAATAATAATTACTGTTGCTCTTTCTAAAGTAACATCTGGCATAACCAGGCTCCAAGGGCAATAAAAACTCATAAAAAGCTTATTAAAACAAACTCAATTCTGTAACCATCCAAGTGAGATCCCTCAGAATATTCCAAGCATACCCAGAAAAGACCGAGCCCAAATTGCCCAGTCATGTGAAAGACAGGACCTGCAAATACACACAGACCAATGTGGAGCGATATGGGCAGTTCATTCTCACTACTGGGTGCTCAAAGGCCATTTGATTTATTCCTGCACTAGGCCTGAACCCTGGCCCAGGAGCTCTGCTCCCTTAGGTTCCATTACTCTCAGCCTCATATGCAGGTATGGAGCTTCACCCTCTTCCATCAGGAAGTCTGGGAGGGAAGAGATCCACATGCCCCTGTGGCCATATAATTCCAGATTCCCAAAGCTCATGCCGAAACCATAAAGAAGGAATCCAGCCTGAGTTCATGCCCTTCCCAAGAGAAAGGAAAGCAGAATGAAAGGGAGGAGGCATTCATTTTGTTTTTTCCTGAGATGACGAAGTTCCTTTCCATTTGCTTCTGAGGTCTGTCAATCAGACAGCAATTTATTCAGTCCCACCCTTCTTGCTACAGCATCAAGAGGGTGTTTAGGCTGGCAGCCTCATCTTCCCAGCCACGAGCCCTTCGTCTGAGATCTGCCACAGCACTGACCCGGAGTGACTAAGATCCCCTTCCCATGGCTTCCTGGTATCAAACCTCAGTGTGGGGAAGGGCTGCTGCTTGAAGTGAAGGCTTTTCTCATACTGCAAAGCAAAGTATCCTAACAATTGTTGCCACAGGGACAGGACAGGAAGGCATGAAGGATGCCCACATTCAGCCACAGCATCAGTCCTCCCTTCTCCTTACAAAGCACCTCTTCCTCCCAGAGCAAAGATCTGTTGAAACACCAAGAGTGGGCCCATGAAGTACACAGCAAATCCCAAATTTCATGGCATATGTGCCTTTCCAGATGACTGCATGGATACACTCCATAACACATTGTTAAAGTGATAATTAGCGATAGACTTGTTATGAATATTCCAAACAGAATTTCTCTTCACAACAGTTGATGGAGACAAAGGGTACCACACAAAATGTAAGAAGTAACAGAGGGGTGTGTGTGTGTGTGTGTGTGTGTGTGTTTGTGTGTGTGTGTAAGACATTGGAAAAATAGCCTCAATCAGAAGTTGCTTTCAACAAATGACACCTCACAGGATCCATTCTCTGGCAGTGCATGACGTTGCATACTTCATCCATGGTGCTGAGAGCACCTGATGGCCCCATTTAAGGAAAAAAACCCCAATAAGGAAAGAGAAACTCAGTTCTGGAAGCCACTTCTGTAGCAGCTAAGGATGCTAAGGATGGGCGGTGTAAAAAAGAAAAAAATGGAACAGAGGAAACACTGAAGAAGCAATGAGAAGGTAAGTACAACCAAGATGACTCATGCTTTAAGAGGGAAAGAGAAGAGACTTCTATTCGTGTCTAACATTTCACCCTGAATAAAACTGGAAGAATCCAGTTCTGCCCCCACAACCTTTTACACACATCCCAATTTTTAAATTCACAGTGATTTTGCTCCACATGGAACAATAGTGATGCCAATGACACACTCCCTCTCCTCTCCGTTGCCTAATTCACAAGGGCAGAGGAAAGACTCCAGGCATTCAAAGTGGTAACAGGAGAGAGGGGAGGAGATCTCTGAAGCCAAATGAAACAAAGGATGGAACCCCTGACACCATAAGGTCACGTTCACTGCAGACCAAGGGCCATTGCAGAGCAACAGCATGCAGGAAAGTGGCTCTGGGTTCAGGAGCTTGGAGGGAATGAGGAGAAGAAAGCTACTAGTGGTGTCACTCTGTCTCCTCTCTTCTGGACTGACTCAACTGGAATATTCTGTTTTAGGGTGAAACTGAGTTTTTCTAGTACAAGAGGGAAACCAATGCTGTGGCAACATACAGAGTCTTCTGCTGGTGGGAGCCCTCTCTCCCAGCAGGGTGACCAGACACCACCCCTCACCTCTGCTTGCAGGGTTCCAGCATCTAAGAATAGCCCTAAAATCATCTAAAGACACACCCTCCATTTTCCAAATGAGAAAAGGACCATAGAGGCTGAATAACATGCTCAATACAAAGGATGAAAGCAGCAGCAGGTCTGGAGTTAGATCTGACCTTTGCACACAAACTTGCTTTTCTTTTAGAATGATGTTCCCCTTATCTCCTTATACCAAAATTAAAGTCCAATCCACAGAATTACCTTGTAAAGAGTAAGATTAAGCATTATGATCAAATTTGCAGACAGAATAAACCAATTATCTAGTATAATATCAACACCATAGACAGAACACACCAGCCTATTCCTAGCTTTCTGGGAGTTTGGAGAAACGTTAGTGTTAGGGCAGAGGTTGCCCAGAGCAGACTGGGGAGGGACAAGGTTGGCTTCTGGAAATCTTCAAGTCTCACACTTCTGCCACAGGGCCTTTGCACTGCCTCTTCCCTCTGTTGTGCTCCTTTCCTGGATATCCACAGGGCATAGTCTCACTTCCTTCAGATCTGTATACATAAGCTCCCTTCTCAGTAATTCCTATACAATTTTAAAGCACTCACTTTAAAATTGTCCCTGATTTCCCCCCATCTCCTACACTTTATTTTTTCCCCATGGGATGTATTATATTCTAATAAACTACATAATTTACTTATTATGTTTATTGTCTACCACCTTCAAATTTAAAGATTATTCTGAGAACAATGATATTTTGTCTTTTGGTTCACTTCTGATTATCCTATATCTAGAGTAGTATCTGGCATGTAATAGATGTTCAATAAATACTGTTTGAATAAATGAATAAATGCTCTTCCCTTCACTCCATCTCAGCAATCATCTACCCACTTCCAACACACACACACACACACACACACACACACACACACACACACATGAGCACACACAGATACCCTTCAGCTTTTCCTCTGCTGTGTTTTTTTTCACCCCTACCCAGATTTGCCACTAAAACCAGCAAAGATATATATCAGATGGTTTCACTTACATGTGGAATGTAGAGAAACCAAACACAATATCAGGGAAAAGCCAAAGCTTTCAAGCTGACCATAGACCTGAGGCATATAGCAGGGAAGGGGGAGGAGTGGATCAAAAGGGAGGAGGAAAAAAACACAAGGGATTATGGTAACAGTTCACAGGTGACATGGGAAAACTACAGGGACCACACTTGAGGAGAGAAACCAATTATCATACAAAAATGAACAGCAATGTAAGAAAATAAATAACTTTAAAGAATAACTATAATATATATTTTAACTAGAATTTAAAGAATAAATAACTCTAATATATAAAGACTAAATAATAAAAAATAAAACCAATAAAGATACATTAAGGTAGACTTAAGATACTTAATAGTGTTGCCAGACCCTTCATTAAAAACTCTTTATATATATATATATATATGTTTGTGTGTATGTATGCACGCACACACATGCAAGATTTTATTTGCTCAAAAAAACCTCTAGAAGGACAGGGCAGAAACTAATACCATTATTACCATTATAACATTACCATTACCATTATAACAGAAGGCTGGGGTGAATAGACCTTTTTACTCTCTCTGCTTTTGCACTATTTGAATTTCAAACTAAGTGAGTATAACAGTGAAACAGTGAAACTAACAGTGAAACAGTGAATTAAAAATAAAGTTAGTAAAAACCTCATAAAACATATATTTCCCAGATAATACAAATATTTTGGGGTGAATGTCACCAATATGTTATTGATTCTGGGTTAGGATGATGAGATGGGAGTGATAGTTCTGCTTTTCTCAAGTTCCCATATTTATTTAAATGAGATTATTGCCTTTTTAATGAAATATTTGAAAAAGCGTCTATCAAGCAGAAGGATATGAATTAATGCAATTTTCTCCACATACATAAAACATTGAGACTTTGCTCCAATTTATGAATCCCTTTACCTTTCATTTTGACTCCAATTTGGAGTTCACATTGAACAGATTTCCGAATAAGTTGTAGAAGATGGTGCAGGATCTTTGGAGGTTCAAGCCTCCTTCGAGAAAGTGGTATTCAGTGAGGACAGAAAACCCTCAAACAAGTCTCACTGTCTAGGGGACACACTAGAAAATAACAGCTCTGATGAAGACACCAGTGGGTTATGTACAACCCTCATGTTTTTTTCTCAGAGACCATCTTCAAATTCTCTGCCCTGAGATGTATAACTAGACTTAGATTTTTTCTCCTACTATGCTATGAGGTAGACTTAGAGTCACTGGGTTTCTCGGAATTCTGATCTTCCTGAGGACGGAGAATCCTTGTTTTTTTAATTATTTTTAAAAAAATATATATATATATTTCACATCATTGTGATCCCTGGGGGTCACCCACCACCTCCATTCCTGGCCACAACTTGGTACCTTGCAGCCAAGGCTGCTCTAAATAAGGAGTGATGAAAGACCATTTTTCAGCATCCTGTAAGAATGAATGAGATACACTCTAAGACCCACACAAAAGAGACAACATTACCCCCTCATTCACCATCTACTTAAGTCATTCACGGGCAGACACGGGCTCAGGACCAGTAAAAGGAGGCCAGAGCTCCCCAAGCTTGGATCCATACATCATCTAAGAAATGACAGGCACACCTGACCCAGGGATCCCTCTCTAATATATCTGGGTACCAATCTCCATGCTTGGAGGTTTTTGTAAAACCTTCAAGAATTGTCTTTTGATCCCCTTCTAGGGATTTACCTTAAGGGAATAACTGTAGGAAAATTTAACTAGATCCATGTTCACTTAGGACACAAACATTGGGAACAATTCTCAGAGGGTGGGTACATGAGTAACGGCAGAGCTCTGTCATTGCGCCAACATTACAATTTATGGAGATCCTGCAACTTGTAGACATGTAGCAAAAGAAATGGGGATGTGTATTCTTCCAGCTGCATCCATTTCACTCTTCCCTTGTACTAAATGGTTTTGCATCCTCCCTTTTTCATAGATTACATTTTTAGCCTCAATTTTTCCCTTCTGTAATAAAGCTTACTTGACTGGGCTTTTTTTTTTTTTCTTCAAAAAAAGGTTTGTTGATACAGAAAGCTGTTCATGTAAGACACAAAATGACAAGGTGTGCTATCAAAGAAGATCTGTGGCGTCATGACATCACTGTTACACATCTCCCTGGCGCTGGTCACCTAGAAAGTGGGCAGAAGGCATTTCTACAGAATTTCACTGGTTGTCTTTGAGGTAAGTAGAATTTTGTGCTTCCTTCCCTTCTTTTATCTGTTTACATTTCTGATGCTTTTGTGATAAATGCACTAGTCTGTGGTAATAAAAATAAGTTACTTTTAACTGAAAAAGGAAACAGCTCTCCTGAATTGGGGTAGACACTGAAGAGATCAGGTAAGTGTTAGGAAGGGTGAAATAGGGCAGGGCACAGAGAGGAGAAAGGCCTCCTGGAAAACCTTCTACTTGCAAGGATAGAGCTGTGGCCCAGCTGCTAACAGATGTATCAAGGTGAGGGCCCCACCATCACACTACCTCACAACAGCCTAAGCACTGCCATCACATACTGTCCTTGCCAAGAGAGGGGGTTCACCTGGGTTGGGGCCACAAAGGGAGGAAGGTACCACAAAGCAGACTGGGAGACACATGCACAGTCCAGTACAATTGAACAAGCATGACATGAGAAACAGAAATGTTCAGAGGGTGTCTAGCCCAATATGACTCTGTTTCAGAAAACACAATTTAATCCAAAACTCAGAGGGAGAACAAGTTTCACATTTGCTCTGAGAGAAAGGCAGTCAGGCTAGCTAGCAGTTCTGGACAGGAATGACCTGTGCCCAGGTGGGCAAGAAAGAGGTCTCCGAATCCATGAGGAATAGTCTCCAGGCAAGTGGAGTCCCTTGGGATGGGGGGGGGGACTGTCTCTTCTCACAGTAGCCACTAGCAAAGTCAGTTGTAATTCAATAGACAGTTTCCTTGGGATTACTCTGAAAGCTTGTGGACTGGTGCTGCTGTTTCTCCTCCCTGGTCTTGGTTCGAGCTTTTGCAGCTGTGCACTGAGAGAAGTGTAGTGGGTGCTCCATGTGGTGGGTTCTGGCGGGCGGCGCAGGAGCGGCTGTGGGTGGCTCTTGGTCACTGCTGGCATCTGCGAACAGGGAGAGTGCTTATCACGATTGGACCCGGCCATTCTCCTGCTTTCATCATGTCAATAATGGACGGAAGCAAGACAAGGAGGATGGAGTGGGCAGTGGGCGGGACACAGCCAGGGCTCCAGGAGGGAAGTGGGGCAAGAGATTAACAAAGGCAGCAGCGAGGCCAATAGAATGGCAGGAGGAAGGGAGGACCTAGGGCTGAAATGACATGGTCAAAGATGAAAGAATTCAGACACAGGGCAGAAGGCATGAGTGGAAAGGATGGCCAGCCGGGGATGCAGCACTTGTGTTCCTCGCCATGCCCTTGTCACCTCCTGCCTGGCCCATCTGCCGCCAGTTCTCTGCCTTCTAGCCCAGCAGGGAGGGGCCGCTCCAGCTCTGTCCCCCAGTCCCTACCTACAGCTAACCCTTCTCTGAGCTCTCCTGGCAAAACAGACTTACTCTACCCTTCTCGGGCCTGCACGCCCCCATTCCAGGTGTTCTCAGAGCTGCTGCTGGCATGTGAGCTGTGCCTTCAGACGTCACTCTCCTTAGCCATTGGCACGGTTTTGCAATCTGGACTTCAGAATCTCCTTCTTCCCATTGTTCAGGAAGGTGTCAGGATGTTTTGTCCCTCGGCTAGACAAGATCCAGCAGGCATGGACCACGCAGAACCAAATCCAAGACACCAGACTGGGAGAGACAGGAAGGGAGACACGGGACGATCCTGGGTGATCTGGACCATCTGGTCCCCTCACTCAAGTTTAACCATGGACAGTTAGACAAGGAGACCAAACTAGATCAGAGCACTAGATACGGGGCCAACAGGGTCACCAGAAGACTCTATTCAGGACCAAGACCTTTCTTTACCACCTTTTCTTTCCAATACAGGTGCAAGCAGATCTCTCTACAAAGATTGACATACATGGGGCAGTTGCAGATGTTTAACATGTGTCAACACTAAGCAGAACCAACAGCCTGCCTCACTGAAATCTGCTTCGGTGGCAGCAATGCCAACAACACCCTCCTTCAAGGTTCTCCCAGGAAGCACCCCCCCACCCCTCATCTCAGGTGCACTCCTCTAAGCAGGTGCTCGCCTGGGTTTGTGGCCGGATGAGATGCCCACCCAAAGAGCCTGGGCCCCATCCTGGTGAGGCTAAAAACACTGCTTCTGCTCTGCAGCCTGTTCGCCAAACAAAACTGGACAGACATCTCACAAGTGCACCATTTCCTACAGCCACAGAATGACTGAAGAAACACAGCAACCCATCACTGGTGGCCCTGACTGGTGGCAACCATACCATACCTGTGGTTCTTGATTGCATGTCAGAATCATGGGTCGTAGCAACACAGATTTTTAGTTCGACCCCCCACAGTTTCTGGAGCGAAGGCTGAGAATGTGCACTTTCTCATGTTCCCAGATGCTATTGCTACCACAGCCCAAGTATACCCTTGGGGAAGCCCAAGGCCACCCCTAGAGCCTTGCAAGCAGCACCTGCCTTATGTGGAGGAGTCACATCACCAGCTCGCTCTTACTTAGCCTCTAACCTCCCCACAGCAGAGGCACAGAAAAGGCTGTTGTGCAAAGAAAACTATTGATAAATACATTTATTTGAAGGCAGTAAAAAGAAAAGGGATAAGAAGTGCCCTAGAGGTCCTCTAATCCAACTCCCTCACTTAATAAAATGTCACAAAGTTTAGAGAGGTTAAGTGATTTCTTCAAAGAAACGAGACAATCAATAGCAGAACCCAAGTTGAAACCCCAGCAGCACTATTTCAAATCATGAATATGGAGTCTCAGGAAATATTTTGACTTTTGCCATGACTGAGGTCACAAAAAAACAAGAATTCCTGCAATCAGCGAATTTAGGCTTTTACTTTCTATCCTCTATGTATGGCAGTTTCATTGTAAGCCTATCATGGAAGCAGTTCCTGGTTCTCCTAGTTCAATGGTGCATCCACTGTCTTAAGACCTCCGAACAGACTCTCATATAAGCCCCAGTCTATGTGTGTGGTGGTACGAGGAGGGTTCCTCCCCTTCAGCACCAGGTGGCAGGACCCTAGTGAGAGCACACAGAATCCAACCACAAGGAAGAATGTCATTTCTCAAAACCTTCCTCTGAATCTCCCTCTTGAACTTGGCATTGGTCTTCTGTGGTTCCCTCCCTGGGACACTATTACACAGTTCCCTCTAACAGGATCCATGTCATTGAGTGTAGCTTGTGTGTTTCCTACTATAGTGGCTCATCTGGACATCTGATCCAGGTGGCTCTCACTCCCATCTCCTGCTCATTTCTCTGTCATCATGATACAGGGTAGTGACACAGTTAAAAACTGTGTTGGCACCAAAATACCCTGGTAGGCAGAGTCTGAAAGACCTGTGTGAGAGAAAATGGGATGTACCAAAGGGTTTATAAAAAATAGGAGCAAGGGATAAAAGGAAAGAAAGGAAAGAGGAGAATGGCAGACAGAGAACAGGCCCATGTGTTCTGGTCAGAGGAAGCCCCCTGAAAAAGTGAGCTGGTGGCGAGGAGCCATGGTGGGAGAGTAGCCGGCAGAGACGTAGCCAAGGTGGAGTTGAACGCCAGAACAGCAGGCGGGGAGTGGTGAGGGGCTGCTGAGGGCAGGCCTGGTGAATGTGGCCAGATGCCGCCAAAGGCAGGCCTGGTAAAGAAAGTGCCTGGAGCTGCAACAAGCAACACTGGAAACCTGAGTTTGCATCAGCATCTGTTGGAAAAGTTTGAAGAGCCTGGAGAAGTAGAGCAGCTTGGAATGTTGGAAAGATAAAAAGCAAAGAAGATGCTGGAGAAGGACTGGACTTTGTAGGGTGCCACAGGTTTGGAGGGGCGCCATCTTGGACATGTGTTTGGGACTTTCAGACTAAACAGTACTTGGGGTGAAATAACTGGTCACTTGTGACATTAAAGACTTGTTGTTTTCCTGGTTAATCTCTCTTGTTCACAAAACCCTGCTTAAATTTCATTTTGTCTGGCAACTGCTACATGGGGGGTGGAAGAGGGGTATGAACCTGAGGGAACCTGACTGGCAGTAGCTGCATTTTAAATGTGGCATGTTGGTTGGCGGCTTCTGCCCCATTTTGACCCAATTTTAATCATGCTTCCCTACCTTCTTTAGAACCTATGGGATACTGCGGGGGACATTCTGCTCATCACTTCCTTGATTGGGACCACCGACAGCAGGACATGAACCCCTGGAGGGTGGGGATGAACCCAGCACCCAAAGGGGCCCTGTGGACTTTCCAATCCTAACCTGATGAATGAACAAATGAACTTCCAGAACAGGGGGAACCTGTCATACCTGGAACAGCTTCCAAAGTGGCACCTAAAGTCGGAATGTGGACCTTTCCTTTGAGTTTCTCTCCCTTTCCACAGCAGGAACTGACTCCTCAAGCCTCAGGAGGACATAGAAGGAGGCAATGGCTGACCCCTGAGGCTGGCATTCTCAGTGACAGGCCACAGAAGAGAGGAGGCCCGGGGGTGGTGGGCTGTTGGGGTGTTGAGTCAAGTCACCCCAATCTCTCTGAACCTCAGTTTCCTGATCTGTAAAAGGGGGTAGTGAAGTACCCAAGGCATAGTGTACTTGCGAATATCAGGGAAGTGAGCTATTTGGAAACTCCACATAAGCAGTAAAAGACTTTAACTTGCTTTTAAATGATTAAAAACCAGACCATGAAGTCTCCAGAGGATCCAAATCAGTGAGATTTCTTGAACTGTGCATTTCCACCTGCTCCTGCTCAGCTACCTTTCTTTATCCTACCCTTGTACCCCAGACTCTGCTGCTGGGTGGGAGATCTGGAGCCAAGGCCATGCTGGAGGTGTTAGCAATGGCTACCTGGAGCCTCAGAGATGCTGCCAGTAGACACACAGCCACAGAGTGTGACCAGAGGGCAGTCCAGGAGGCCAGGTGAGAAACCAAGAGGGGCTTGGGAAACTGTCAGTGAAGTGGAACCAGAGCAGGCGGTAGAAAACAAGCTAGGATACCTTCCCTTCTGGCCCAAATTCTCTAGATAACCCATTCAACAAGGAAAATGAAAAGTCCTCAATGCCACAAGTGGCCAGTTATTTCACCCCAAGTACTGTTTAGTCCAAAAGTCCCAACACATGTCCAAGATGGTACCCCTCCAAACCTGCAGCCACCCTGCAACGTCCAGTTCTTCTTCAGCATCTTCTCTTTGCTTCTCTCTGCAGCATTCTAAGCTGCTCCAGTTTTTCAAGGCATTTCAAACTTATCCAACAGATACTGATGCAAACTCAGCTTTCCAAATCTGCTGACTTGCTTGGGGCTCCAGGCACTTTCCTTACCAGGCCTGCCTTTGACAGCATCTGGCTAACTTCATCAGGCCTACCTTCAGCAGCCCCTGGTCACCCCTGGCCTGCCATTCTGGCATCTGACTCCACACTGGCTGTGTCTCTGCCGGCCGCTCTCCCAGCATGGCTCCTTGCCATCACCAGCTCACTCTTCCAGGGGGCTTCCTCCAGACAGGCCGTGTGGGCCTGTCCTTTCAGTCCACCATTCTCATCTCCTTTTCCTCTCTCTCTCCTCACTCCTCCCTTTATACCCCTTTTCCTGCTTCTCATTTTTTCCTCATGGGTCTTTCAGACTCCACCCATCAGGGTATTTTGGTGCCCCTACAATTTTCAACTGTGTTACTACCCTGCATCACTCTGACCCACTTACTTCCAAACTGTTTCCACTCTTCCATAGGTGAAGACCTGACAAAGCTGCAAGAGAAAAGCAATGAAAGCAATGTTTCATCCCTTCTAGCAAGCTTTCAAATCACTGTATGTGGCTAGATTCACACACACACACACACACACTGGTGCATATTTTTTACATGGTGCAGCACCCATGGGAAGGAAGCTCAGCAGTCGTTCCTGCCCTCCTGTGGCATGTGCTCTGCTTGGGGGAGAGAATTTACCCCACTGCCATGAGATGTGCTCACTGCCAGCAAAGTAACACAGGGTGACACGTGGGAGCCAGGGGAGGGGGCTGTGCCCGCTCATCTTCAGAGAGTTTTCTTCTGGCTCTAGAACAAAGTATGGATTGAGGTGTCTGGGTTTGTAGGCGAGTGCTTGGATTTCCCATGATACTATGATGAGATTGTGATCTGCAAAAGTAGTTGCTGGAGTCAGGAAAGCTTCAGGGAGGCATCGTGCACCGAGGAGCTTAAAGAATAGAGGCATTTCAACATGGAGAAAGGGTAAGAAAAGGGAGTTCCAGGCTGAGAGAAGGGCAAAGTCAGCAGGTGGGTGAGGAAGAGATGACAGCTGGCAGATTAGAGATTCCCATGCCGTCTCCCAGGTGAACTGCAGACAAAGCTTCACATTTCCACCTGTCACCCGTCAGCAGTGGCAGCTGAGGAGACATCCATATATACATGATAATCAGCGTGGAATACACCAGGGGAGAGGGCAGGGAATGGTAAGCACTGAGGATCACTGACTTTCAAGGGATGAGGAGAGAAAAGTTCCAGAGAGGTTAAGGACTATGGAGTCTATTCAGTCTGTCTACCCATTGAGTTTGAGACCAGGGGCCATCTACTGCCAACCTTCTAAGCTGGAGAGGACCCATCCTCTCTGCCACCCCAGCCCCATGTTCTGGGCTGGAACAGGGAGAAATAGCAGGATTCTGATACTCTAGGCAGACACTGGCAGGCAGAACCAGGACCTTTTCACAGGGTTACCCAGTTGTCTGGGGCAGGTGATGGGGCAGATGCTGCAGAGTCAGGAACAGACATGGAGGACCCATGGTCTCAGGTCTGGGTTAGGTCTCAAGAAGGATGGCTATGGGGCATCCTCTAAAAGAGAACAGCCCACTCTGCTCAGGCTCCCCTTGGCCTCTCTATTTCACCCCTCTGAGTCTTTTGACAGACTGATCCATGGTCTGCAGTGCCTTTCATGGTTTCTCTTGCCATAACCTCTGTGAGTTTTCAAAACATGGCTCCAAACTCTGACTCACCAATAGCAATTTTTTTTTTTACCCATGCTCCCAAAGGACACCATTATCATAACAATTTTCACCTATAAAGACTATGATTCTATCTCCCCTCTGGACCAAAAAATCCCACAAACTGGGGTCTGCATTGTATCAGATGCAAATACATATGGGACCAAGGAGGTCACAAAAGTGGACAATGCAGTTCCTTTATGGGACCTGGACAACTACAGCTTTGCTGTTGGCCAATCAAAAGCTGCAATGAAACTGAGGGCCAGTGTCAGCAACTGCCAGCTGAGACCGAACTGAGTTCATGATGTGAAATGAGGAATACTTCATTTCACTCTTATCTACCTTCAGGACACTGAAGGCAGGACTGGCATGATGGACGTCTGGAGAGCAGAGAGCAGTTTCTCCATTCCTCCAATGTTTACCTTAAGAAACATTCCTTGGGAGTTACCAACAAATTTATGGGTGAATCCCCTGCCCACCATTATCTCACAGAAACTAATGTTTTACCCAATTTTATTGTACCCTAGCCATTAGTCTTCCCAAGTTAATTAGTCGTAAAACACTCTCAGCCACCTTTTTCCCCCCTTGCCCTGGGCTCTATTAAAAACCTGGCCATCAGGGAAATAAACTGCTCTGGCCTAACTTCCAGTAGCCCATAGTTTTTGACTGTCAATCTCTCTCCTCTGTCCTTTCTTGCAACTCTGCATCTGGCTCTTTACAGGCCAGGACTCACGTAAAAGGAACAGCTGCCTGTATGGAGAAGATGACCACATGAGAATGTGAGTCAATATCACCAGAACTTCAGATTTGGGAGAGAAGCCAAGAATCTGTATTCTCATGTGAAATCACCCCAACTCTCCTGTGTCAGTGGCAACCTCGAGTCTATGACACTGTGTTATGAGCTCAATGAAATGTGTCTGCTGGGATACCACCTGCACAAGTAGCACCAGTCTGCAGTCTCTCGATCATATCATTTACTTCTACACCACCAGAACCTGGCCCCTGCAGACGCTCAGTGCTTGTTGATGGAAAAGCAGAAGAACCAATGAAGGAATGAACAGGAAAGCAAAGAGCAGATGGGTAGGAGAGGAGAGGCAGGCTGGATGCCTAAAAGTCAAAATGCCAAGTAGCTGGTCAGGCCTTTCAAGGTGACCCCACTGCCAAGCTGTCAGCACGAACATCACTGTGGCCTTTTGCCCTCTGTGGCCTTTTGCCCTGGGTGAGGGGGGGGATGGAAGACTCAGGCCTGTGATCTCAAAATTGGCACCGTAATGCGAAGCTCTTGCTGTCACCAAAGCACTGGTGCTGGGAACTGATGTGCACACACTCATGTGAACAAGCTGTGCAAAAGTGGAGGCTGAGTCACAACACTGCCCATGCCCAGCAAGGTCTATGGATGTGTTGAGGGAAGGAAGAAAGGGTAATTTAGGGAGGTACATGGAGGAAAGGAATGAGTCCACCAGCCAGACTTCTGTTTCTGCCAGAAATGTCCTCTCGTGCTGCTCGTTGTCTGCTCTGGAGATTCGGGGAGGGCTGGGATGAGCCTGGCAAGGACCCTCAGCCTCCAGGAACATGATTGGGAAGGAGTGGTATACAGGCAGCCCATGTGGAATGCCTGGGGTTGCAAAAGAAAAGTTATTTCAGGTTCAACTGAGTTATAATTTATTTTTTCTAACTGATCATTACTGCTGCCGGCTCTATAAATAACCACCTAGGGAGTTTGCTTTCCTGCTCCCAAGTCCTCAAAGAGCTTTGCCAGGTTCTCTGTGGTTTCTGGCCTGCCAAGCACACAGCACATTTCTTTTCTATGCAGCCCTTCAGGGAATCCTTCTGCAGTGCATGCCAAGGAATCCACAGAGCTCTGCCCAGCTCGAGCCCTTCCTGATCCAATTCCTCTGCTCCAAACGGGCCACACAGCCCTCCCCGCTCATTCCATGAGCAGCCTGGCTCCTTGGACACAGGTGGTTCCCAGGCCAAGGTCCCAGCCTCTCTGTTTACTCTGCTTCAATCCAGCTGCAGCCCCCCTGTGCTCAGAAGGCAAGAGTTATTTGTAGCACAGAAATTGAGCTAAAGCATCATTTGAGCAGAAGCCCAGGGAGGAAAGGTTAGACTGATAGTATCATCCAATAAAGTAACAAGGGTCAATACTGCCCCAGGAAAGATGGCTGTGGTTTTACATGAAATCAATTTAAATGAGTTAAAGAAGAATATTTTCAAGCATGACTAAATGGAATCAAGCACAAAAAGAAAAAACATGTTCTTGATGATTCTCTCAAAGGTGCATGTTTGGGTTCTTTCTAGATGACATGGAGTTTATGTTTAAATAGATAAAAGTAAGAAGAAACAACAGACCCATTGTGTACCAAGCATCACACCAAGTCCTTCGTGTCCACCGGTATTTTACCTTCACAACCCGGAGCCTCCAAGGCAAGCATTCCTACGGCTGCTTTTTACATGAGGGACTGGAGAAAAGCAACCCACTCAAAGTTGAAAGAGGTAAGAGTCAGTTCAAGTGCAAGCCCCAGTTCAATTTGAAATGCCAGAGCACATATTCTTTCCCAACTGTGTCCTCCTGCCTCTCTAGCTGGGAGACCAGCACTAACAGGCATGTTTATTTTTCCACTTTCAGCTTCATTTTATTTAACTAGGTCATCAACAGTCACATTTGAACTCACTGGAAATTAACCTTCATCATCAACTATGAAATCTTAAGTGTCCCCTCTTTCACCATTTACTGGGAAATAGTGACCATAAAGGCTATCTATCATCATTTGCTTTGCTTTAACAATCTAAAAATAAAACTGTATCCTTAGATAGTTTTAAGAATAGTAATTACCAATACAATAAAACAAACAATAAAAATGGCAGATTTCACAATCAAGCAATGCTCCACGTCAAGTTAAATAACTCATTACTGCTTCCAGAACACTCTTTGCTCACCTGGTTGGTTGTACCTGTGATACTATTCAGGAAGCTTGTGCTTCTTCAGTGGTGTCTCCTTCCAGATCAGTGACCCCCAAAGTCTGCTGGTCATGTGCCCATGCAATAAACATTTGCATTTACCCACATATGCATGTATTTGTTTCTTTGTAAATTATATTCATACTGTCATTCACACAAAAAAAGAAAGGGTGATATGGGCATCTCTATTTCCCCATGTATGTGTCTGTCTCTCTTGTTTCTTCTTGTCCCATCTTCCATGGCCTACAACCTGCATGTCTCACCTTGAAGATCATGGCTCTAGACTAAGAGCTTGCCATACTTCACTGACACATTTCCCCTCATCTCTAACAGCACCAACAATGTGTGGGGACTGGGTCAGGCACTGAAGATACTGCGCTGAGCAACAGGACAAGGACCCTGTCAGACAATCATTACAACCACAAAGAAAACAAAACAAGATGAGCCGCTACAAAGTGATGACTAGAGAGGTGAACGGGAAGTCTCACTGGACCAAAATTTCAGGGAAGGCCTCTGTGAGCTGCAGGATGAGGAAGTACCATGGAATGACTTGTAAACTAGGGTGTTCTAGACAACAAGAATGTCAAAGGTCTTCAGGGCAGCACAAGTGGATTATAACCAGTCAGGAGGAGAGGCTGGCAAAAGTAGAAATGCTGTTGAGGAGTCCCTGCTGGAGAGGAATCAGAGCACCATACCTGTCAGCTGGGTAAAATTGGGTGTTAATGTCACACGCTGCCCAAGGTTATAAAGGAGTGATGCCAAGGACTGAAAGAGTAAATATATGAAATATCTACATGGGTTAGAAGAATGCCTGGCACACAGCATGAAGAAATGGTAGCTCTCCATCTGCCATGGCATTCTCCATGGCATAGAAGGTCCGCACAACTGGGGCTGGCCAGTCTTCTAACCTGCTGAGCAGAGCAGCTATGCACACTGCTTAATGGAAGTTCTCAAGGAACATTTGGTAAATGAATGAGTTGAAAGATGGGTAGCACACATCTGAGACTATACCTTAAGTCACAAACAATGATGCCAAACCAATGTTACTGCAAATAAAAAAGGGTATGCTTTCTAAAAATGGGTAAAGGTATCAGAAAATCAGTTTGGCTAAATACAAAAGATAGATTTTTCAGCCAAATATTTTCTAAATATAAAAGGAATGTCATATGTCCTGGGAGTCTTAGGTATTTTAAACAAAAGTGGATTATAGTCTACATACCACTTATTCAATATTTTCCAGTCCAAATGTCTGTTAAGAGAGTAGTGGAGTATAGAGGTTGTGATGTGGGCTATGGGGACACCTGGGTTTGCATTCCACCTCCATCCTGACCACCTATATCATCTCCCTGAAGTTACTTGCCCTCTTCAGGGTTTAATCACTGTATCTGAATAGTTGCCAAAGTAACAGGCTTACCACATATTAGTATTGTAAGGCTAAGTGGGTTGGTTCATGTAAAATACCTAAGAGATACTTAGGATGTGACACCACTAACTTACCCTCTATTGTTAGAAACTTGGCTACATCTCAGGTTTTATCATAAGTCTTTCCACTATAAATATCCTCATTACTAAACCCTTGCTACACAAACATGATTATTTCCTTAAGAGAAAGCACTAGAAATGGCATTGCCAAATAAAAGGCTATCTGGCTTCCAAGGCTTATAGCATATATTGCCAAATAATCCTTGGAAAAACAAGTGTGGTCATTTTCCCCAAAACTTCATCTGCACTGGACACTAACCTTTTAGAGAATCTTTGCCCATTTATTAGGGGTAAGGACAGCAATCTCATTGTTTTAATTTGCCTTTCTTCCATTACCATGGATGGCCAATAGCTTTTCATCTGTATTGCTTCTCTTGTGAGTTGCCTGTTCACATTTTAAAAGGAAGTCCATTATGACCATCATAGGCAGAAGAGGGGGCCTCAAAAGAAACAGCTTATCTGTGGGAGGGGTCAGGTGGGGTCAGGGGCTCCCACATCACAGAACTGGGCATCTCTGGACCTTGTGGTAAGTTGAAACAGGTGAGCTCTGAAGCTCTGCCTGACACAGATTATTGAATTTTCACTCAGATCAAAGAAATCCTGTGAGGATGGTCTCACTTATATGATAGATATAGGGAAAAACAAACAAATAAGAAAAAATGAAAACAACCAATGGGACTGAACCATGGAGCAAGAGAGGAGGGGGAAGAAGGTGGGGGAGGTGAAGAGCACAAAAGATCAGGATAGTTAACAAATGTTAGT
>PVHY01022417.1:0-22418 GCA_004024945.1 Uropsilus gracilis
AAAAAAAATCCTTTTTATTTACATATCCTTTCAAAAGTGGGGTAAGTAAAGGGGAAAGATCAAAGTAAGGAATGAAGAAAGTCTCAAAAAATATCAAGGTGAAAATATTTACAAATCACATGTAAGATAAGTTGCTAATATTCAGAACACACACATACTGAACTGTAACTCAGTAACAAAAAACTAAGTAATCTGGTAAAAAAAAAATGGGCACAAAATTGCTGGACTGAATAGTAGTTCCATTTTCAGTAGTTTGAGGTCCTCCACACAGTTTTCCATAGTGGCTGGACCAGTTTACATTCCAACCAGCAATGTAAGAGTGTTCGTTTCTCTCATAAAAATAAAAATGGTCAGAAGAAATGCACAGACATTCCTCCAAAGATGAAAAAGTAGTGGATAGCAAGCATGTGAAAAGATGATATACTTGATTGTTAGGTAAATGCAAATCAAATCACAATAAGGTATCACCTTAAACCCATTAGAATACTAGAACACAGAAAGCAAGAATGTGGAGAAATTTAAACACTTATGCAATATTGGCTGGATTGTAAACTGTCATGGTCTTTATTTTAAAAAATTATGTGGGTTACTCAAAACATTAAAAAGAGAATTATCATATGATCCAGCAACCCTACCTCTGAGTAAATTCAAAAGAACTAAAAGTAGAATCTCACACAATGCACACCTATGCACATAGCAGCATGATTCACAACAGTTAAGATGTGGAATTAATCCAAAGTCCATCAAGAGATGAATGGAGAAACAACATATGGTCTGTATTTATGACAGAATATTACTCATTCTTAAAAAGGAAGATTTAGATGCATGCTACAATGTAGATGAACTTTGAGAACATTATGCTAAGTGAAGTAAGCCAGTATAAGAAGATTAATACTGATTGTGATTCCACTTATGAGAAGTACTAAAGTACTTCAGCTCACAGAGACAGAAAGGATAATGATTGCTGCCAGTGTGGGAGAAGAGAGTGAAAGGAAGTTGTTTAATGGGTACAGTTTCTATTTCAAACGAAGAAAAGTTTCTGAAAGTGATTATACAGCAATGTGAAGACACTTGACACTACTGAGCTAATAAGAATGGTGAAAATGGTAAATATTATGCATTCTTTGCCACAAAATTTAAGAAAGTAATGTGTGCCCACAGGGGTCCTATATTGACTTTCAACCACACAGAATATCATGTTCCATTGGGAGAAGAACACTGAGCACTCTTTTGTGAAGAAAAGTAGCCTATTTGGGGCTGGATCCTCCTGACCCTCATAAACATGGAATGAACTTCTTTTAGAGTCTTGATTTCACTTTAATTTCAGATTATTGAGTTGTCATTGACATACCATAATAAATGTAAAGTTTATAGTACAATGATGTATATATATTCATATATATATATTCATTTCACATATATTGTAAGATGATATATCAATATATTTAGTTAACATTCATTACCTCATACACTCAGCACAGAAGCTTTTCATTGCAATGAGAACTTTTAGGATTTATTCCCTTAGTATTTTCAAATATACCATAGAGCTGTGTTAACTACAATCATCATGTTGTACATTATATCTCCAGGATAAATTACCTTGTAAATGGAAACTTTGGACCACTGTATGCTTATTTTAAGTTGTAATAGGTTGGTCATCACACTTGATTGAGACCTTGATCTTTCCTCTTATGTTTAGGCCTTGATAAATAGTACTACAGTTAGATATCATTAATCCCCAGTTCACTAGTGGGATATCCAGATACAAAGCACATCACTAGATGAAAAGTCATTACTGAATACACAGAGCATATTCTCATTCTTAAACATTTTCTTGTTTTCACTCAAGCTTCATTTGTTACTACCAGGCTGAAATGCCAAAGTAAACCTAATTTCAGGCACAAAACTGAAATTCTTGTGATTTCTTCTTGTGATTTCCCAACCTCTTCTATTGAGAAGAATCTAGACCCCAGGGTATAATCTTAGACTGTCTTCCCTCAACACCTCCATCTACACCAGGCATCACATCCTATAGATGCTCTCCTTTAAACATTTCTCTAATATATATATGGCTGCAACTTCTTATTATTTCTTATTATAAAGAGTTTCAATCTCTCACTCCCAGATTTCAGGATATTTGTACATAATATTCTCATCTAATCTCTATTGAGTTGCTTCCTAGGTGCTAAAAACATGGAGGGAATAAACCAGACTTCCTGTCCCCCCAATGTATCCAATCTCTCCCATGGGCACCTCATTCTCCAGAGAAATGGAACAACTTGTAGTTTTCTAAACTTGCATGTTGTTTTGTGCCTGTGTGCCTTTATAACTAGGTATTATATCACTATCCTCACAAAAGTCTTACGAGTTGGGGAATATTATCTGATTTTCCAGGTGGACAAAAATGGTGTACAGAATTTGAGGCATATCAAAGGCTAAAAGAAATGACAGCTGAAATCTGAACATTCCTTTCTAACACTGAAGTCCTCACTAACTCTTTTCTGCCATCACTGTCAGTTCTTCTAACTTCTGATCCATGGGTCATTGCTTTTCACAGCCTGGTATTTAGATGGAATAAATCTATTTTCAGTATTTCAAGGGTGGGGGCTGGAGAGATGTCCACCAATACTTTTGAGAAACTGCTACTAAAATCAACGTAATGGCATTTTCTTTATTTAGTTCACAAATAGTTGTGTACATCTTTTTGACAGCAACTGAATATCATAGAGTAACCGAAGATAGTCATGGCTGTTGTCTCAGAGTGTTTATAGAAGCCTACTTCTTAAATTGGATTCCCATTGAGATGCTTCCTGACTACACATAAAAATGAATGCCTCTTTGCTTTCATGCATGCGTAGAGCTCCATCACTTCGGCTACAGAGAAAATATCAGCAGCTGCATGATTTTCAACGAATGGCCATGTCATGAGTTATCAGAGATTAATTGATCAGCTAAATGGAATAAGGGAGAGAAAAGACTGGGAATAAATCAATGAAGAAAATGGTGCTATGTCTTCTATAACTGGGATCAATTGTGTTACAGCTCACTCAGCGAGGCTCCAGATTGCAAAACAGCCTGCTCAAAAGGGGTCATGAACAGGGCAAATCCCTGACTTAATGACAGACGGAATTTTCATGGCATTATTTATACTCACTAAAGTGAACAGCAATTCTTAATGGTACCAATTCTATGGGATCACAAACCATGAATGTTTTGTGTTTTCCTTTCTTCCGATTGGGACAAAACTGATCATCATTCAATAGTCTCTTTGTAGAAAATGAAATATCAAGAACTGAAAAGAAAGAACACATGCCTCAAAAATGGGCAGCAAGAATTCTATGAAGGTAAAAGAACATGCTTGCTTAACTTCAAATCTTGTAAGAAAATCAAATAATTACTTTAGAAATGTGACTTGGTAGAAAAAAAATTGGAATTACAACAGTTACCATAATAAATTAGAAGAGACTGTTGAGTAATGGAAAATTGAAAGGGATCAAATATAAAAAAAGTCCTCTCTTTGAATACAGAAATTCCCTGATAAGAACTGCATAGGGTCTGAGGGATTAAAAGTTGGACATTAGCCAGATTAGCCTAAGGGAGAGGCAAATAAGGCATGATGGGAGGAACACCAAGTGCTTGAATCCTAAAACTGGTAGATGAATGATGTCTGCTGTCCTACAGGAGTGAGTGGATTAGATGCATAGTGAAACCTCTTGGGAAGGTCACCCCTATTACCTCAGCTGTTACTGATGGGCAGGTCCTCTTTATACCCAGCAATTATATATATATGTAATATATAACATATGTTGCATAATTACGTTATTATATAAACTATATACCACAAAATTATAGTATATATAATATATAGTATATATAATACAATATTAGTGTACAATATAATCTATAGTGTACAATATGTACAATATATGATATATACAATCTACATAACATACAATATTGTAATATATACAATATACAATATTCATGTTTTATATTTATTACATAATAAATATAATTTATTAATGTTAGGCATGAACAGAAAAAGCCAGAATTCCACTCTGGAAAAAGAATCTTCCCTCTGTAACTGCAGTGACCATCAAAAATGGACTTGTTTTTCTTGTGCTCTAACTTGAGCCCATGAAATAGCTGCAGGATCTAAAAAAGATTATTGTAGATGGAAGTTTTGCTGCAGTCAACCAGAAGCATTGACTTAAAAAGATTAACTTTTTAAAAGACTATATTGAAGATGAAAATATAAAGAGAAAATATAAAATATAAAAATATAAAAGAAATCTCTGCTGTGGGTTAATGATGTTTGTGTAATAAATCACAATTTAAGTGAAGCATATCAAATCCTAAAATATTATAATTTTTTTATTATTACATTAAATTTCTTTTTATCAACACAGCCCAATAAACTATAAACAGGCATAATTGACAGAAGAAAACACTTAACAGTTAGTTCAGGTTAATCTCTTGGCATGAATTAGATGGTGGAAGGTTTAAATGGCAACTAATCTCAAAGACTTACATGAACATCAGGGATTTTACTTGACTAAGCTTAGTGATTACTTGAGTGTTAACTAGAGCAACTAAAGAGGCAGGGAAACTCCTGCCAAATCACATTAAATGACAAAGTCTAATCTGAACTGAAGAATTAACATGAGAAAAAGTGAGAGCTTTTCATTAGCAATTTAATAATAAGAGATAGATGGGGAAATAAAGATTTTTATATTAATAAGGTCAGGGTAAAATGGCATTTTGAAATTCAGAATGATATTTTACATCTCATATTTCCACAGGGATAGACTCTGTCTTAAATATAGTACCTATTTGCAATTTTTATTTGGCAGGGGAGGGGGGCTCAGTTAATTCTAGTTCAAATGTCATATTTTACAGTTGAGAAAATGACTATCAATGGTGACACAATCAGGTAGGGGATAAATGTTTTAAAATTAAGAATGTCTCACTACCAAGTATTTTGCTGACTGTGACAGTTAACTACAAAGTTTAAAATAAAGAGCCAGTTTTTATTACTAAGAAGTCAATATTACCAAGAAGTCAGTCACAGGGGTGCACTGACTATGTCCGCCCATTCTTTCTCATGCAGAAAAGACAGAGTTGAAGTCCTGCCTATTGACTTGTAATTGTTTTCTCTTTTCACATATACACATTTACTATAAATATGCTATATATGTTATATATTATATGTGTTACAATATTATATATGTTCACATGTGTGTATGTGTGTGAGTATATATATATATATATATATATATATATAATATTTGTTTCTTCAAGTCATGGCAGAATTTTTCATCCTTCTCTTATACTTCTCTGACACCACAGGTAGGGATGTGTGTGCAGTGGTTTCTGAACCCAGTGGGAAAGAGCATGGTATTGGTTAGAGGTCAGATTGTTCAGGGAATGGGATTACAGTTTTATCACTTATTAACCAACAGATTTGGTAAACTACCTAATATATCTCTGCCTTAGGACCTCAGTCTACAAAGTGAATCTTATAACCCTATCTATCTTGTAGGGTTATTTTCACGTTGGGTGCATGAGTCATGAAGATTTTGGATAATGTGTGGCACATGGTAAGTACTACTAATTATAAAATGGTAAGTACTCTGTAAGTCCTAGAAATCTGACTATATAGTGAGGCTATCAAAAGGGGAGGATGTGGGTGGGAAGCAAAGGGTGGGTAATAGACTATGGCTGTCAACTATGGGTGTTTTGATTGTGGGGGTGGTGTGGATATTGTATTTAGATATAGTTACATACCTCTAAAGAGGTATGAGACTGTACTGAAACATATACAGTGGTTTAAACTAATATGCTCAATAAAAAGTAAAATAATAAGAACAAAACAAAGTGTTTGCTGCATTATAAATATTTGTTTGCCCTTATGTAAATTAATATTGTTCAGCAATTGATGGGTTTCCTCTCCAATACATGGTCTGAGAATTTGGTAAACTTTGAACAACTGTATCTCTTACTATTTAAGTTAAGTCAAAGGATAAATAAGAATTCTGATAGATAGCTACTAAGGTGCTTCACAATTATTTATTACTTGGTGGAAACCAAGGAGGTAAATGGAGGAACAAAATAGTCCGGTTAACATCTAAACCTCATTAAAGTTTCAGCTTCTTTTAAAATCCAGGAAGACAAATGAGTTATCAGAGAAATTTCCTTTCCTATATCAGGCAAATATAGATATTTGAATATACCCTCTAAAGTAAATTAAATGGTATTTCCTAGCCAAGTGGCATGGTGGTGGGGAGCCAGGTCAGCAGAGAGAGCCAAATTACCATGGTTGGAGTGAATTTCAATATCTGAGATGAAGCTGATTTTCTATACCAATTAGATCCTTGTTTTACTTGGGCATTTTATTTGAAAAACATAATATGCTATTTTTGGCAAGAATATTACAAAATAAAAGTGACCATTAGCTTATTAAAGAACTTACTAAAAAGGCAAATGAGCAGATGACAAACTGGGGAAAGTTATCCTCTTAAAAATATATCAATGACTATCTGGCAATACAAGTATATTGAATGACCTATATATGTTATTAGATATATTTTTCCCCCATATCTCTTTTGAGATATGACTTTGCTATTTTGATCCCTTTGGGATCTATTTCCACTCCCTTGGTCAAGGCTTATCTTCTTCTTTTATTAATAAAATGTGGGAGTTCCAAGATTTAGAATCCATTGGCCTTGTAGCTAATGTCTCACTCTTGTCTCAAACATCTCCTTTGCTTATCTGAGAATAAATACATTCAAAGTTTACCAAATTCTCAGACCAGGTATTGGGGAAGAAAAACCCACCAATTGTTGAGCTGTATTAATCTATATAAGGACAAGCAAACATCCAATAATTGAGCACTTTGTTTTGTTATTTATTATATTAATTTTTATTGAGTCAACTGTATTTGACTCTCTTGCACTTGCTTTTCCACCACATTCCATGTCTAAAATTACATTGCAGCTCTCCATGAGTCCTAAGAGTTCCTTAAGGATTGGTAGCTGAAATATACAGAGATGTGTGGAACTCTGCTCTTAGTCTGCAACACATGCTTACTTCATGAATGGGTGCATCAAACTCAACGTGTAATTTCATTTCTTTGAGATTTTCCTCAGTTTTGTCCTACTTCTTCCCATTAATGGTCACTGTCAGGGTTTTATGATGGGTCAACTTGGATAAGCAGAACTACATTTTCCAGAGACCTCTTTGTGTATATTTCAGAGTCAAGGAGATTCTTGAGGATTTGGAGGAAGTAACTAAAGCAGTGGTCATTTTATAGCTCACATATATGTCATGGCTGATTCACCTCATGAGTATAAAGCAACACCTGAATTTGCCATTTCTCTATCTTCCTCTAGATCTTTTTTCAATTTTTCTGACTTCAGAGCCAGGTGTCTTAGTGTCTATCTTAGAAATAAAGAACCTTTGCAAGATACCGCCATAACTAAGTTCAGAGACAAGAATATAAAGTTTCTTTTATTATCACGGGGTTCTAGCTCATAGTTACAGGCATCAATCTACTTGTGGTCTTCTCTTTTGGAAAGCCTGCTCTATTGACGTCAAGGTCCAACTTCAATGCAGTGACGTCACAATAGCCTTATCAAGACTGTTTGACCAGTCTCTGAGGTTGTACAGACCAAGTTCTGTAACAAACCAACTGGGTCTGATCCTTGGATTGAACGTTGATAGGCTCACTCATTGTTTTGATTATGATGACAGTAACAAAGTTGACACCTGGTTGGTAGATTCTCTAAATCTATGATGAAAAGTCAGTTTCTAAGAGACTAGAAATGAGACTAGATTTTAGAAGTGAATAATATTGACAATGATGAAAAAAATAATCTATACACCATACATACTATGTGTAAGTTCTCAGTGCTAAAGAAAACAGCCCTATAAGATGAATACTCTCATCTTCCTTTATCGGAAGTAGAGATTAAATCATTCCCTATGAAGTGAAAAATTCAATCATTAAACTTAACATTTTATTTCTATGTGTCATGTACTCTAAAGCCAAGTCAGCCTTTGCCTAGAGGTTTCTAGCCTTTTGTTAACCTGTCATTAGAAACACTGCATAATGGAAAGTTCGTCTATGATAGCCCATTAGGAGAGTTCAGTTCTGGTTCTGATTCCATCACTAACTAGCTTGGTAGTCTACGACAGGTGATGCTAACTTCCTTATTTTGTAAAATATTCTCTTCCAGCTCTGCAAATCCTTAACTCCACAGTGGTAATATTCCAAAAATGAAGCTATGAGGCCCTTGAAAGAAAGCTGCTGTATACAAAGAACCTGCAGCTGGATTTAACTCCCTTGCATTTGCTTTTTTACCATGTCCTGTATCTAAAAAAACATCGCAGCTCTCCATATCCTTATAATAGTGATTTTATACGTTTTCATATAGGAGGACCCTGTTTTCACCCACACAGACCGTTGTGAATATCCACAAAAAACTACTTTTACTGTAAGTTGAACATATATATATATATATATGTATATATGTAGGCTGTGCTACACTGGGTATTGATTTTTAGTGAAGTTGAATTTTATTTATCATAAGAATATCTGAGCACTTGCAAAACAATAGTGCATATTTACTATACAGAAAAAACCTTATGAGGTTGTTGGTCTATGGAATTCTTGCAGTTATTTTTTCACTTCCCCTGGGTTCTTGGTGTATACATTAGCTTAGTAAGTTTCAGTGAACTTCTCACTGCTACTCAACTACTTAAATTTCATTCATTTTACAATTGTAATATGCCTATGAAACATGTTTAAAAAAGATGAGAGGCGGTTTTATTTTTTAGAACTAGTGCCAATTTTGTGGTTGTTTTTAAATCTATAGATATTTTATATTTAAAAAGCTTACATTTTATCCTTGTTTTTGGTCTTTACGATGTTTTTACAAAGGTTTTCCCAAGAACTAAAAAATCAAGAGGCAGGCATAAATTTAGAGGCAGAAAAGTAATATATAATATAAAAACTACTAAAAAAAAAAACTGAACTCCAGAAGATTAGGAATTACCTAACTTTACAGGCCAGCATTCAAATCAGTGATCATTAGAATATGGACAAGCTCATACTGAGTCAATGGACATAATGTAAAATGGTACTACAGACACTCACCAGGAAGGATCAAGGTGACATTGAACTTGGAAATATAACAATTGCTAAACAGAAAGTGGACATCACAGGAACAAAAACTGTGCTAGTTATTTTTCTTGTTTGACCCTGTACCAGGCAGGAGCTTACTTTTCTGAGAAAGGGAGAGGTACACCATAATGCACATATTGCACATATTATGATACTCCCTTTTCTTAGATCATACACAGTAGAAAGGAAGGTCATATGCAATTCATTCCTGGGAAGTTATCATAATTTACTTAGTTGCTATCTGGTGGCAATATTAATGGGGTTACTGAAGGTGAAGAAGAAAGGATTAAAGGTTCCCAGGCATAGTTCAATACCATCACATGGGGACACACCTTTCTTGATTAGCCTTTAAATTCACCCTTCTATCACAAGCTGAACCATCCTTACTTCCCTAGTTTGCCACAGTTCCATGTCACATGGTCCTGAGCTGCATTGTAAACATACTTAATCTCTCTCTCTCATTAGACTTCAATTGAGGACAAGAACTGTGTCTTATTGATTGACTTATTCTCATTATCTGGCATGCAGAGAGGGTAAATACTCAGTGAATGGGGGAATAGAAATTTTAAAATCTTTTACTGTTTCCTGTTAGAGATCCAAATTTAAGGTAGAAATTCAAATGGAGATTTTTTTCAAGTATGAGTAACAATTATCAAATATTGTATTTCACTGGCATTGTTAACTGCCTTTAACTGTTTCTAAAAAAGGTGATACTGATTCTTTTGAAACACTACAAAAGGATGAAGGCAGAAAGCCTTCTATAAGACAGCGATCCCAAATAAAATTCTTCAACCCAAAAGGTATTACTTTGATCTGATCAAAATGCATGAGTTGCTTTTTTTGGTCACCATAATTTAAAGATAGAAAAATACTATTTAGGATTTACATATACATGTGGAGTCCAATCTCATTATGATGACTGTACCTTGCAGCCAGGGAGTTTGAATTTTAAATATATTTCATGGGAAAAAGTTATTTTCAGAGGAGGGGGCGGAAAGGAGCAAAGAACTACAACAATAGCTCCAATTTAACTGGAGATATTCATCACACAATCCCCAAAGAGCAGGGTAAATTGTTAAGAGCATTAGCAGACAGTCTATTCATTTGGCATATTAGCATGAAAAGATTTTTTTTTTTCCTGCCCAGTAGAGTCTGACCTCCTCTCCACAGGATCTTGCATTTAAGATCTTTGGAACTTTGATTTCAGATACAGTATATAAAGCTTTGCCCCAATCTTAATTATGGAATTAAAAATGTCATTCAGACCTTAAGCACACCTTATTGGTGTGTTTGGTCAAGTCATGAACATAGTCCTCAAAACCAACATCTGTACTATTAATAGCAAATAGGCACATATGTGGCCAATTATTAATTTCCCCTGGTAATAGCATATAAAAATGATGTGAAGACATGAATAATTGAATATAACAACCACTACATAAAAAGATGTTCTTTCAAATGTTAAACAGTAACTCCAAATGAAAAAATAACTTTGAAAATCAAAGCTAAAAGATAAAAATCACCCTTTAAATCAACTTATTTTACCTCAAGTCATTAAAAATATATTTTAATACAGATGAAAACAAAAGCACATGCATTTACTAGGAATTTATTTAAAGTCATTGAAGATAGCAGTCAACACCATTTCTAAGATCCACAAAGAACCACATAGGACACATGATGCAATATAGGTGTTCTGGGACATAATCTAGTGTGGAGAACTCTGTGGTAGCCTACACAAATATTTCATCCTTTGTATCTGAATATCTATGATTCATAGAAGTGGTTAGTACTGATGTACTTTCCAGAGCCAACTACTCTAATTTGATTCACCTAATTAGCTTATTCATGCCCCCGTTCACAGAGACTGGTCAATGTACACCAAAGGTAAACCAATCCATTCATGCTCTTTCTCTAGTCACAAGGAGTTGGTATGGGGAAGGGGAAGAAAATATAATAAATTTTAAGTCCAAGAAGGGGAGGCTCCTTGTGCACTTTGAAACAGTTCTCATTCCTATGAGTGAACATGAATCTTGGGTCAGTCACAACCATTTATTGAATCTGAGGAAAGATTAGATAGGAAAGGAAAGAAAGACAAAGGCAATACAAATATATAGAAAGGTATAAACTAACCCTTTACCAATTGTGACAGAAGTAAACCTATCTCAGGATTCCTTTAAAACTTAACGGCAACTGGTTGCTGAGGCTTCTGTTACGTGCAGTCAAGTGCACTGTAATGTATTGTAATTATTGTAATTATTATAGGAACTATGGATCAGAGCTTATGTTTGGTAGAGGAATATGATTTTGACAACTGAATAGCAAGAAAGGGAGTTTGGTGAGTTCTTTTCAGGGTCAAAAAATTGCAGGAGCAAAACTAAGCAGGTATGCAAATACAGGTTGTTAGTGTGAAACGCATCCTGTGAGAGGAAAGGTGGAAGGTAAAGCT
This sequence comes from Uropsilus gracilis, assembly GCA_004024945.1. NCBI lineage: Eukaryota > Metazoa > Chordata > Mammalia > Eulipotyphla > Talpidae > Uropsilus > Uropsilus gracilis. Next base: position 11,634 of record PVHY01022417.1, read on the forward strand.
AAAAGATAAACCTTGGATGATAAAGCTGATGACCCAATGGTACCTATGTAGAATAGGAAAGCTAAGTGCAGGTGGCTGCTACAGTCATCTGGATTGAACATCATAAAGTCTCTGGCTGCACATTGACAATAAATTTGGAGACGAGAGAATGAGTTTAAAGGATACATCAGTGATAGGATATATGATTTGTTGTCACACTTCCTGAGAGGAAAATTGCAAAAGGTGGACTTGGTGAAGATTCAATATTGAGATATTTGATAAAGACCAATGTCTTCTTATATTCACGAATAAGGATTTAGGCAGAAGTTCAGTTAAAGCATCTTAAATCATTTTGGAACATATTCTCTATGATTTTTTCCTTTGGAGAAAAAGAGGTTTGGAAACAAGCCAAATCTAAAGCAACATGAAGCTAGATAAACTATGGTACATTTACTGAATGAGATAAATACCACCTAGTGGTTCACTGAATTGATAAGAATTTCATACCAGACACATCTTCATAATAAGGTACTTTATTCTGTGTGGCTGCAACAATTGAAGGACTTCATATTTGTTTCAATACCATCTTTTCCCCCATTATTAATAGTTGGTTTGGCACTCTACAGTTGAGAACCATTATATAAGAGAAAGTCAAGAAAAATGCTTTCAAGTTGGGTAAAATGAAATGAAACAGCACCATTCTGATGGAATCCCAATTTTGAAAATGAAGAATTCATGTGTAGACTAAAAGAATATATATCAATATGTTAATGCTCATGAACTCTGGGTGGCAGGATATGTAATATGGTTTTTTGACTATATTTTTCTTAAAATGTGTGTTAAATTTATAGTTATAAAAGGTTATTGTTTATGTTGAATTCTCAAAGCACAAGTAGTGCAATGATGATTTGTGTTAAAGAGAATCAGTAGGAAGGATTCTTGAGGAAAACCAGTAAGTAGTTAATTTAGGGTAGTGGGAACAGTTAAGGAATGACATCAGGCGAAGGTGATATCCTAGATGAAATCCCAGCAGAGACAACTTGGGATTGATCCTTTAAAGTTAAAGGATCTGGAAACATTAGTGCTCTTCTTCCTGTTCCTAAAATACTAAGGATTGTACCTATGGAAAAGTGATTTTTCTTCTGCAAGTAGGAAAACTTGAGAGCAGTGCATTCACCCAGAGTGACAGTTACGAACATTTATGAGAAGGAGGAGATCCGAAGGAACAGGCATAGAACACTGACAGTATCTGCTGGAGTCTTCATAACATGAACCTCAAGTCTTTACTGTTTGATTTAATAAATATGAAAACCTTCATTTTGTGACTGTGTTCATTCATATTAAAAATGTTTGCTTTTCATAAAAAAGTAATGAATAATAATGTATCATTGGCTTAGCACTTCTTACTAGGTAGGAAGATTTGAAAGCTCTTACATTCTAATATGAATATGTTAACCTTTCACAGAAAATTTTTTCAGTGAGTGTGAAGTACAGATCTACACACTCACAGGCACCTCTGTGAGTTCATTTGCAGAGAATCTGCATAGTTTCAGTTGTAGAGAATCTGGATGAGGGCAAATGTTGGTAGTACAGTTCCCTCCTACCTCTGCCTTTCCTGAGAAATCTGAAAGAGAAAGAGAAATCTCCTGTACACCCGGAAGAAGTAGGAGGAAACAAGGTGCTAGAATTTGGGGTCTGTTAGGCATTCATCAGTGCCAGCTCTGGATCTGAAGAGAAAGGAAGCAGTATAACACTCTTCACCTGGGCTGGCTCTCCCTCTCCACCAAGACTGAGACCAAGTTTTCATGCTCCATTTTCTGCTGCCTTCCTTTCCTGCTTGCACATTAAACAAAGATGGTAAACAAAATTAAAGCTCCAGTGCTCCAATCCAAGAAGCCAATTAAGGCAAAATATATGCCTATGAAACAAGGAGCACTGAAGAAGGAGGGAACTGCTGAAACTAGAAGAAGAGAAGTTCAGAGACCTACACAAAGGGCACAGAATTCAAAGATTTTAGTGTGAAAAAAATCATAAGGAAACTCAATGAATCCCTAGAAACACAGAAAGCCATGTTCAGGATCTAGAAAAGGGCTCCAGGAAGAGAATTCTTCACTTAGGAGAATGAAGATATGTTAAACATACAGAAGAGATGCTGAATGAGATAAAAAATAACCGTGGACATTATTGTATAAAGACTTATCTGGCAAAGGGGAGAATTTCAAATTGAAGAAACAAATGTACAAATAAACCAAGTGGAAGAAAAAAAGAGAGAAATAAGATTTGGGAAAAAAGAAGAAACTGAGTAATACCAAACTTCATTAGAAAAAGATACATAAGGATGATGGGTCTCTCAGAAAGTATCTCAAGAAGGGAACCACTTAAATGGCCATTGACTAATGAACGAAATAGAATGCAACTCAGTTACTATAAAAAAATAGTGCTTTTGCGGAGAGAATGAGTGGGTCTTGAAATAATTAACCTAAATAAAGTAAAAGATAGTTCCTGAATGTTTTCAATTATTTGCAGAGTATACATAACCAAAGTAAATAAGTTGGCAGAACACAACAAAAATAACTCTGTGACAACGCCAGTGGTTACCAAAGGGGATGAGGGAAGGGGGGTTATGGAAGGGGATTGGGAGAAGGGATTAAGGGAGGGTATGGGTAAGGTATTGGCATTGAAGCTTTGGAGGATGTTGATAGATCATGTGAAGTTATATTTCCCAAAGTACAAAATTAGGAAAATTACTGAAAGATCAATAAAATTTGACAAGAAAAGATAATAATAAATTTTAATCTTAGATAAAAAATAAATAATGTGTTAGAAATTAACAACACTAGGCATAAAAACTTGATGACATCTGGAGAAACCAAATGTTGATTACTACTTACTGTTATAAAGCCAAGGCAACTGAAGTTTGGGGAAAGGAATCTTCCTTACTGAGGGTAACATTCCAGATTGTTTAGAACCTTTGCAAACATCTAGTTGTCTGAATTATTCAATTGGTACAAGATGTACCAGAGTGAATATAAATTATTTGATCCCCATTAAAGTCTGCGATTGGTATCTACTAGGAATCCTCAAAGTAAATATTGTCTATGGGAGGGAAGGGGGAAGTATATCAGATTATTAGTCAACCAAATTGACTCCAACATATATTCCAATGTTGTCATTAATGCTAATAAATCATATTAATTAATGCTGTAAAGCTAGTATGAAGGGCATGTTTTACATTGATAACAATCCAAGCTTCTTACTATGTTTCAGCATCTATTGGACCAAGCTATTTCACTTCCTGAAATGAGAAGCTTCCTTCTCTGCTCTATAGAGCAGACATTATGATATACTTAAATTTTTGAAAGGTATCGCCTTTTCTAATTCTGAAGCTCAATCATAGGTCTATTTAGGCTGACATGGAGGAATAACTTGCATTGGAAAAATCCAGTTTCCCACCTAACAGCTTCCCTCTGACTTCTCAGTCATGGAGAATCAAACAAGATAGGGCATTTCAGGAATCAGGGACAATAGTAAAGAGCAAAGATGCATAGGAATACTCAGAGATTCCTACCCATGTCAGATGGGATTTATGGTAGACTATATGATTTCTGGGACTCCATAAAGTTGTGTGAGAAATGCTGCTTGTATGCATATAAATGCAATTTTAGGTAAGACAACCCAGGGCTTGCGTCAGGCTTTCAAAGGAATCCATGACCCTTGAAAGGTTAGGGTTTCAGAAGGCCCCATGTCTGTGGCTACTGATTAGCTATGTGATCTTAAACCTAGGCTTTTCCTTCTTCAGTTTAAGTTGCAAATTTCTGAGACCCTTGCCTGATTAAAATTTTTGTGCAGAGGGATAGGACACTCTTTCAAAGATTGCTGAAGAAAATGCCCAAATGTTTGTTACCTATGTCTTTTGGACCCCTCCTATTGATATGGTAATAATAATAAAATAGAACAATATTACTGGGGAAAGGTAGAGTAGGGGGTAAAGAGATGGGGAAAGGAAGAGAAGCAAGGAGTGACAGAGTGAGAAGAAAAGGGAGGGAGAGGGAATAATGAAATAACTTTCATTTATCTCTGATAAATGTGCGTCTATGGGCAAAGTGAACAAGAGGGTTCATTGAAGGTGGTATAGGATCAGAGCCCCTCCCCTTTCTTCTTTTTACTTCCTCCAAGCATAGGTACTGAATTCAATGTTTTGAAAGTTATATTAAAGATGTTTTCAATTAAACTCAGACAGGAAGCATGAAAATTATATGTCTATCCAATTTTTACATTTTAAACAATCAAATCATGTTTTCCAGTGAATAATACAGTAAAGGGAAGAATTTTTACAAGCTTTCTCATTTACTTAACAGTGATGATGTGAGGAAATGGCCTTTTAAAAATATTTAAACATTTATTGTTTTATCCTAATTCTTCTCCCCACAATTTATTTTGTTGACACTAAACACATTTTGACACTATAAAATGTATTTTGGGAAAAGTGAGAGGGTATTTCCCTATAATGATTAGTTTGGGCTAGTCTTTCTGTAGTCTAGGTAATTACACCACTATAATGAACTTAAGGGAAATGTTATGGATTTTTCATGCCCCTCATGAAATAGGCTTAAATGAGGAAAGTCAAGATAGGAACAACTTCAGTAACCACCTGTAGCCTGAGATCAACTTTCTTTCATCAATGAGGGAGACTTACAGGCAAGATGGAAAGGGGAGGGAAAAATTGAGTTCTGCATTCTGCAGTCCTAACTTCATACTTATGACAGATACTGATCACATATATGAAAGCAATTTGGTCCATACAAGTTCTTTCAAGGAACACTTTTTACTTACTATGTACCTAATGGGCTAATTTCACAGAATTACTCATGGGAAGGGGAAAAAATAGGATTCTGACTAAATGCAGTGCCAAAGGTGGAGCCTAGGTCTGGTCAACGCTTTGTATTTAGGTAACACTGGAGTATACATGTAATCGATACTCCTCAATGGCTGCATTCCCAAATTTTCATTTGGTATTTACATCGCAAATATATCAATCAAATAGAAATATATAGATATGTGACGCATACATGGCAGTTGAACCTCATATACCAGGAAGACAAATTGATATGGAAACTAAGGAACTGGAAAACTAGCAACACACTAAACATTCAACAACAGAGCAATTGACAGGATGGTACCTATGTATAAAGGCAATGAAAGCTATGGAAAGAATGCATCTCTCTGGCAGGCTTATGATGAAATGTTAAAAATTTAAAAATAATAAAGTTTTATACATTATTTTTCAAAGGTCTGGGTCCATAATCATTTCATATGGTTATAATGAAGGAAGCATAGAGGAAACAATTTTCCTAAAAAATTATAATATAAAAACCAAACAAAGTGCCAACTTTGTATCATGAAGAATAACAGCTAAAATGATAATGGTCAACTCTTTTCCATGTATTTATAATTAATTTATAAATTATAATTAAATTATTTTCACATGGAAAATGCTAATAATAAAAATCAACATTAATTTCAATTTATAGTCATGGTCAAATTAAAATTTTAGTATTTTCTCCAACTTTGACTTGATCCCACAATTGCAACATGAGAGCAAAATCAAAACTGATTAGAAAAAAGTTCCCAGATCTAGAAATGAAAAACAGAAAGTGAAATCTGACTAAGGATGTATGATAGTTGAGGAACAGAGGACATTCTCAAAGATAAGGTTGCTAATAGCTATTTCAGCATTCCTTCCCCCCAAATAATGACTATTTCTTGCAAATAAATACATCTACTAAAGAAAGCATTTAGAAAAATAAATCTTTCTGCTATTGCCTTTGAGTATAGGATTTCTGCTGTTTTCAACCTATCTATCAATGATTTTAGCATTCTGTGACTCTCACCTGATTTCCTCTGCTAGATTATTCTTTTCTCAGTCACTGGCCATTTTACAGTTTTAGGTAGAGCTGATTTCACCTCTCAGGCCCATGGATATGCAACAGTTCATGCTGGCCAATCGGCAGGGCTCCAAGCTTATGCAATGAGGGTAAACCTGTGATTTTAGCTGGAATGACCTATGCACCAGAATTGCTAAGTCAGTGGTAGAGAAACCTGGCCCTGCAGGTGATCCTTTTTACTGCCATCAGAGAGGACCCAAGAACAGAGCAAGTCAGACAGAAGCAGAACTGGAAATGTAGTAAGAATACTTCAGTTAGTATTTTAGGAAAACTGGACCCAACGATGCCTGAGATTTAGTATTTCTCACTGAACTTTTCATTTACATGAGTCAATAAATTCCATTATTTCCTTGCGCTGATTTGATTTTTATGTTTTTGTTACTTACAACCAAAAGACCCCTGCCGCATATCTCTGCAATTACCGAGCAAGATGTACTCACACATACTTTCTGGTTAAATAAATGATTATTGATGAAATAAACCACTATTGTTCTACACCAAGTCATCAAATTGTCTATGATCATTCATTGCTGTAGTGATTCACTGTCATCTTCCCACTTTGGGCAAATATATGTGAACATCTTATAAGATACTGAATAGACAAATACTGAATAAATGGTTGCAACTTCTTGACTTATGATAAATGGGTGTGTTACAGTTCTTTATTAATTTTGGAAAGGCAACATATTACCTTAGCTACCCTTATCCACATCTGATAAATCTGAACATTTCTGATGTTTAAAAATAGGTTCTGGCAAATCCTTATTGATAAAAACAGGAAGGTGCTTAGTCATCCTTATTTAAGCTGAACCGCCTTAAATTTGAAAACTTTTAAAATTATAATTGGTATTGAACATCAGGTATAGTAAGGTAGTTCCTCAAAAATTATCTCGGTTGTGTTCTCAGTAGGGCTGGAAATTTCCATGAGGTCAAAACTATGTCAGTGATTTTGAGGGAAGCTCTTGTAATTATCTTGATTGAATATATTCCTAGTGGGAAAGTAATTCTACAGAAATTTACATTAATAATCATATTTTGGTACTTTCAAATTCCAGCTAGGGAGTTGGCACGGCAGTGATTATGGTAATCATGGCTAGTCTAGGGCAAAGTATGATTCTGTGCCCAACAGTGAGTTCTTTATCATCTTGTCTATCTGGTTAATTGGCCTCACTGACAATTATTTCTCATTTCTCATCAAACTTAGGATCAAGTTGAGAAGGTTAATAACATATATTCCCCCCTAAACCAGTCTACCCAACCAGTCAACCCAAGGACATCTCAACCAACTGAGAAGCTTGAAACAATGGCAGTTCAATATTACCCCACAACAATCTCTACTTTAATGCTAATAAGATGAGCTTGTGTTCCAAATAGATGTTTAACAGCACTGGTGCCATGTCCTATATCTATACATATGAAGGGAGTCATCATTAATCATTAACTCAAAAATACCCTTGATAAAAGTTGTATGATATTTTATTGAGCATCAAGGCTTCTGGTTCAATTCTGTCAGAGATTATTATAGGAAATGATCACCTCCAACAGGTATGACCCTATGAAAACTGAGTGGCTCCTCAGGTGAGCTTGGAGTGAGGAACATAGATGGGAAGGAAATAAAATAAGTGAAACAATCAATACTTACTGGTGGATAGCTTGTAGCATTTCCCATGCAAGGAGTGAAATGCCACTCAGGCACAAAGCCAAATTAAAGCAAGGTCTCCACAATAGTCCCAGGGATCTTGTTCAAGTTGAGTGAGGTTCTGAGAAAAGCTGTGCCATCAAAGAGCAGCTGTGATGCTATTCCTGATATTATTGATGATTGGAGATTGCAATATGCCTAGGCATCCCAAAATATAGGACAAACTATGCCTAAAACATGACTTGCAGGTTTAATTGAGCTTCATTGCCTCCAGACCAATTTACATTGCTTATAGTTGGGGGTGATCAACTGAATTATCTTCATCTGGTAAGTACATACAACTTAATTCTTAGAATAAAGCAAGTAATTGACCACTGTTCACATATATATGATGAATGAAAGTATAGCTTGCTTTCTGATCAAGTCTGTGACTAAGTTGAAACATTGAATAGATGACAGGTGAGTTTACCACCATAATGACCCTTCTACAGACAGATGTGATCTTTTTTCCAAAACCACCTACACATAAACAAAGAGTGATTATCACAGTGAGTTCCCTTGTTCATATTGTTACATTGTTGGAGATAATCATTCTACACAGAAGATTACAGATATAACACATTCATTTGTATGTCTGGCCCAAATGGGCCAGTGAATGTTATACATCCTGAAGTTAAAATCATTTAAATTGGAAGTGATTACATGGTTATTATATTCGCAATTAACTTAATAAAGATCTGATTACATCTTATAGCTGTAAAAGATGCTAACAATTGTGACAAGAAAATCAGTTAATAGCAGGAATGTACCAACACAGCCAGGACCCTAGCCTGTCAATCAGTGTGACATATGTCTAGAGTGTCCAGTAATCTTTTATGAAAAGAAATGGTAGATTGAGGTCCTGCCAGACCTCTTTAAAGTCTATCACTAAGACGAGAGCTGTAAAACAAGGCACTAAGACTGACCTTCAGCTCTCTGTAGGTTAAGGAGCATACTTAGACCTTGTTTGTTTTATTTATTTATTTGTGTATGTGTGTATGTATGTATGTATGTATGTATGTATGTATGTATGTATGTATTTATTTATTTATTAACCTAAGGTGATGTCTTGGTCTTCCAGAGATGCAGTACTTGTAGCTATGAGAAGGATCCAAGGTCAGAGCAATTTCAGAGGATGTAACTGAGACTGCTGATATAGACCAGATGGAATAACTTGAGTTTGGGAGATCTGAGGTAAGCCAGTGTACAACAGACCATGAAGTCATGAACTGCATTTAGAAACTTTGATGTCATCTCTGACTGCATGGTGGTCAAGAGGTTATTAAATAATTTTGGTAAGGATCCTTTGAGTCATGGCTAAAGCATCCTATATAGATTGTTGTGGTGAGAGAGCTCCAGTCTCATCCTTAATTTACCACAAGAGGCTTTCAACATGTCCTAACTAAGTAGTAAGAAGACTTACAGCTGTCTCAACCCTACTCAATCTATCATAAAGTTCACAGACCTGGGTATTTGCTAAGCCTGTTGTTGCCTGTTTGATCAACTTCAATTTTATCAAGCTCTCTTTTCCTTTCTGGCCAATTGAGGGAGTAAGTGATAATACGTCTGGATCATGTTCTCACACTGTGAGACCTTCAGTTTCAGAAATGAGTGATGAGACATTGCTGCTCACTCCTGACATGTAGAGTCTTCACCTTCCATTTTTCGTTCTTCATTGCTTCAGTAGGTACCCTGGCTGTCGCCTTCCCTCTGGCACTAGTGGTATCATAAGGGTTTCTCTTAACCTCTATAATGAGGTTAATGAGTTTCTTGGTTGCTCTTGTTCCCTGAAAACATTTTTATATGTGGCAAATGAAATAGAAATTACATTCTTAGACTTTAGCTAGCATTAGATACATATGAGGAACTTGTTACAAATCCGGTTGCTGGGCACACTCCCCAGAGTTTCTGATTGAGTGGTTCTGAAGACAGCATTTCTAACAACTTTCTAAGTTATGATGATGTTGTTAATGCAGGAATCACAGTTCAATAGTCACTTTACAGTTTTCTTTTAAAGTTTTGCATTCTGGTGCATTTATTTGGTGTCTCTAAGTAAAAACTAGAGCCCATGTTTTCTGAAATGTAGGCATAATTTATAGCTGAAAATTCTGGCTATAGAAATAAGAGTTTAAAATAATCAGGCCAAAAGTTGATTAAAATAATTCATTGTGGAAACCAATCAACCTTAATTTCCAATAGATGACACAACCAATGAAGCATTCTGCTGCATCAAACAAAAGTCAAGCTTAAACACTGCCCTAATCATTTGCTAGCAAAGTTCACCAGGTCAAAGCAATCATGTCTGCTACAAATTCCTAAGTGCCTCTGTATCTCTGCCTAAGAGAATTAAGTGGTTTCTATCTGCCAATACAACTAGTAGCTTTTAGGAAAAACAAGTAAAGTGCTTAATAAAACCTGGCTAACTTTGAAGTTATTGAAATAAGAATATGACTCAATGAATCTGCGGATTTGTGAAAGAAACAATCAACTGAACAAAACAACACCTTTCTGAGTGGGAGAACATATATTTGCAGACCACATGTCTGAAAAAGTTAATATTCAAAATGTATAAAGAAAGCATGTAACTTAGCAAAAATAACCTAATAAAAAGTGACCATAAGAACTTAAAAGATTCTTTTCTAAAGAAGATATACAAATGGCCAAGAGGTGCATGAAAACATGCTCACCATTACCTATTGCTAAGGAAATTCAAATCAAAAACTAAATGAGATATCAACTGAGACTTGTGTGAATGGCTCATATCAAAAAGATATGTCAATGAGGATATGAACGAAAGACAGCCTTATAAACTGTTGGTGGACTATGGAATGAATCATTCCCTATGCAAAGACAGAGGTTTCTCAAAATATTGAAAATGGAGATACAATATCATTCATCAATTCCTCTACTAGGTATCTACCAGAAGAATGAGAAAATACTAATTTGAAAAGACATGTACACTCCTATGTTCATTGTAGCACTGTTTATGAAGCCGGGACCCAAAGATGAACCCAGTTCCAAATATGGGCATTGCAGACACCTGCATCTGAAAAACAGAGACTAAAACTAGCCTGAGGCCAGTTCCCCCCTTGGAGAGTAAAGTGGTTACTCTAAAAGTAACCAGGGAGACTGGGGTTATATAATGTAGGGTCCTGAGGTCAAAGTCCGGCGCAGAGGGAAAAG
>PVHY01022418.1:0-22470 GCA_004024945.1 Uropsilus gracilis
GAGGGAGGGAGGGAGGGAAGGAGAAAGGGAAAGATAATCATCACTGGTAAGAGGATTAAAGATGCTAAATAATTTCTCTTTGGTCAACACCAAACCCAAATCTCTCTCTTGGGCTATAACTGAAACTGATGTCAACCTCACTCACCAAACTCAACCTTGCCCACCTCACTCACCAAACTCAACCTTGCTCACCTCACCCATGGAATGATCTTATTCACCTACCTGCCTTGCCCCCCACATCAGCAAAACCCATCCCCCATGTCCCTGCCCTTACAAAAGCAACCACCCACTCAGTGTAAGTGCAGTTTCACTGACCTCTGCTCTAGGTCAGTGACCCTCTCCAGGGAGCACAGTAATAAAGACTTGTCTTTATTTTACTGGCCTGGCTTCTGTGCTCTCCTTTCTCACGTCCTTTCACCAACCGTTTCTTCATGCTGAGAATTGCTTTTCCATCCACATTTTGATCATCTAAGAGTTAAGTACATTCAGTAAGTTTAAGGATTTGGGGATCCAATAAACAAAGAGCTCTTATTCACTTGTTAATGTCTATGTTGCTAATTTTGCTTTGTCTCATTGTAACTAAACGATGAATGGGTTTTATCCACCCCTCACATCAACATCACCTGGCTTCGGTTGTTTTGGTGAGGCAGTATGAGGTCAACTTGAGTTTTTCTCTCCTGGATGGGACAGAATTTTTCTACCTGGTTGGTTTTAAGATTTCTTTTTTTATCTTTGAATTTCAGCCATTTCAGGAGGTTATGTTTTGGCATTTATATTTCTGGATCAGTTCTCCTTGAGAAAGTTTTGCCCTTTTGGTCCACAGATTCAGTTATGTTTCTTATTTGTGGTTTGTGGTTGCATTTCTTTCCTTGTTTTATTGACATTAAAAACATCGATTTTTATGCCGAGTGCAGTGGCACACACCTGTAATTCCAGCTATTTGGGAGGCTGAGACTAGGAATCACTTGAGTCTGCAGGTTCAAAACTACCCTGGGCAACATGGTGAGACCTAGTCACCAGATAGATAGATAGATGGATGGATGGATGGATGGATGGATAGATAGATAGATAGATAGATAGATAGATAGATAGATAGATAGATAGATAGATAGATAGATAGATAGATAGATAGATAGATAGATAGATAGATAGATGATAGATAGATAGATAGATAGATAGATAGATAGATAGATAGATAGATAGATAGATAGATAGATAGATAGATAGATCATGCATTTAAATTTTTTGATTGTTTTCAATAGGTTATTTTTGCTAGTATTTTGCTATGAATTTTCACACATGCAGAAAAGTTGAAAGAAGTTTACCCTGAAGAATCATCTATTGACTGTCTGGGTTCTGTAGTTGATATTTTACAGTATTTGTGTTGTTACGTATCTACCCATCCGCAATAGATGATCTCATGGATGCATTTCATTGATCTGTTTCACTCGAAGTAATTTCTAGAGAGCAGTACAGTTCCCAATGAATCCTTCAACATGTAGCTCATTAACTAGAATTCAATACTTTTTCTTTCTGTCACAGGATTAATAAATGACCAGCTGCACAAATCATAATTCCGTGATTTTCACAAATGGATATTCCCTCTGTAAACTAAGCCCTTACCAAGATGCCAGATATTATGGTTCTCATGAGCATTCTCAACCAGTGCCCTCCTCTTTACCCTGGAGAGGTACCCACTGTTCTGAATACTTCCCACCACTTGTCAGTTTACAGCTTTTCCTAGAGTCAGGTGCACGTAATGGTGTCTGCTCAGCAAACGCCTCAGTTTTCCTGCCTGGTGGGTGGCAGCTGCAACCCCTCTGTTGGTGACTCTCACCATGATGGTCCCCCAGCAATGTCACCTCCTGATGACGTGTTTCTCCAAGTCCCCCCACCGCTGAGTGTGCACACATGACAGCAAGTGGAAACCCATTGTCTGTCCCTTTGTGTGTAAAATTCCTTTCTCTAAGCATAGTGTTGTGGACATTCATGCCTGACCTGCCTTGTATCGGCAGTCCATTCCTTTGCATTGCTCTGTAGCAGTTTGTTCTAAGGTTTTTGGTTTTGTTTTTTTGCATTTAAAGAATTTTTGTATTGTGGGACTTTTCAAACAAATACAGAAGTAGAACATTTTGTCATGCATAGCATCTATTTCTTTACAGCTTTTTTCCTGGAATATTTAAAGCAAATACCTGATATGTTATTTCTTTCATCCAACTTTTGTATGTATCTTTAACTCAGAGTTTTGCTTTCATACATGACCACATCTTACAGCCAACTAACAAGTGGGCAGTAGCTCCTTTAATCCTTTTTTTACAATTTTTAATTTGCTTGGACATGTATACGTGTGTGAATATATATATATATACACACACACATAAACTGTGAGCAATTTGTACTTGTCTTTTTTGTACAAACAAAACAAATTTCCATCTGAAGAATGTGTTTCTAATTCTTCTGGTAAATCAAGTAGGATGACTGTGTTGAGTGGAGTTACATGTTTGGTTCATAAGCAACTCAAAACATTGCCCTGAGTGATTGTATCATTTCACACCATCACCAACAATGTGTGATGTTTTCCAGGTGTTCCATGTTGCTGTTTATGTGTGGTGCTGTCTGTTGTTTCATTTCAGCATTTTGTGGTATCTTTGCATTTTCCTGACAAGTGATGGCGATGAATCCTGAGAAGGAAGATGGTTCCAGTTGTTTATTGGCGATTCATGTATCTTTCCTTTGTGAAGTGTTTATTAAGATCTTAGTCTCACTTTTAGTGAGCTATTTGGCAGTTTATTATCTTGGGTTATAGTTCTCTGTAAATTATGTGTTTTATGAGTATTTTCTCACTGTTGATAATAGTCCATTAATTTTATAAACCACATCTTTTGATGAGCAGTTTTAATTTTAATGGCATCTAATTTATCACTTCTCTCAAAGCAATTGCTTTCTATGTCCTGAGAGAGCTTACCCTACTCATGAGTTGTGAAAGAATTCTCATTCTTTTCTTCTACATGCTTCATAATTTTAGATTTATTCTAGATCTCGGATGCATCTCAGATTAATCTGCATATATAGTGTAAGATAAGAGCTGAAGTTTATTTATTTTACATCTGGATATCAGTTTATCCACCACTGTTTACTGAAAAGACTTTCCTCTCTGCTTTGGTTTGTTTTGGTGCATTTGTCAAGAATTAATTAACTGTTTGCTGTCTAACTGCTAGTGTTTTTCTGGGTTGTATGTCATTTCACCAATCTGTCAAAATGTAGGTCACTTTCTTAATTTATAACTTTATTGTAAGTCTTAAAATTATGTAATTAAAGTCTCCAAGTTTGTTCATCAAAAAGACAGTCTAACATATTTTCAACATAGCATATCTCTCCATTTTTTGTTCTCTTTAATTTCTCTCAGTAGTGTTATGTGATTTATAATATAGGGGTCTTGCTGATCTTTTGTTAACCTCTCCTTAAGTATTTTTTGTACTTTGAAAGTATTGTAAATGAATTTTCTAAAATCCCATTATCTAATTACAAGCTCCTAGTACATAGGTGTACACTGGACTTAGTGTATTAACTTGCAGCCTGAAACAAATTAACTTATTAATTTTAAAGTAATTAGAATTTACATATGATTAAATGTGTCAGCTTTTTCTTAAGTGTTTCTTGGGTTTAGGTATTGCTTTAAAAGGCTTTTGTTATTCTAAAATTAGGAACATAAGTTTCTATTTTTCTAATACATATATTGGATTTTTATTATGCCTAGTATTATGCCCAGTATTTAGATAATATATAGTAAGAATATAATCTGCCAGTTTAATAATTGGCATAGAAATTTGATGTAACACCATTTATTCAATAAGTTATTCATCCTTGAATTGAAATTGACTTATCAAAATAGACTTGAATCAGTTTCTGGAATTTGTAGCTTGATTTATTGATTTGTCTATATTTTTGCTAATTAAGTAATAAAGTTTTATTAATTATTGAAATTTATTTTAAATAACCCTGCTTAATTCTGTGATTGAGTTCACCAGATAAATAATAAGTTTTATGAACTATCCTAGTGAGCTTCTTATAATTGAACTGAATTTAAAAATCAATTTGAAATAATTATATAACTTTGAATATTGATAATTCCCATATAGAACTATTGCTTATATCTTTTTTCTACTGTTACCTGCCCCCATATAGCTTATATCTTTAAAAAAAGACAGTATAGTAGGGCTTTGTGACTTCCTATATATATATATATATATATACATATATATATATATACACATAATACATATACACACATAAACATACACATATCCATATGTTATTTTCCTCAGGGTTTTCATGAGTATTTTATAGTTTACTATTATCCTAGTATCTTTTTATAATATATTTTCTAACTGTTTTTTGAAATTCACTGATTTTTCACAATTTCTGTCTTTCTTGAGTTCACGAAACATTTGAATATAGTTGAATTGAAATCAATAAAGTATAATAGAATTCTTAAATAGCTGCTGAGATTGCCAATTTCCCTTCAGGCCAGTTTCCCTTCAGAAGGGCAGGAAAGCTGCAATATACGATTGAATTTCCCTGTTTCCCCAAAACTTTCTCATCCAAACAACTTGAGACTCACCTGCATTTTGTTACTGCAGTTGAGTGACGTGATGTATACCAAGAGCTGTGAATTTAAAAGGGTCATTCCGTATCAAAAATTGAAGGATCCCTAAATGAATAAATGTGTTTCCCATTAACTGTGTTTTCCTTTAATCAAGGAGAAAATGTGCAAACAATTGACTCCCACATTTGTTTCATTTTTCTCATGGACACTCATCCTTGGATGACTTTGTGAATCCGATCTAGATTTGACATGTGTCCATCCATTTATCAGGCCCAGGGGATAATAAACACAGCCCCAAACCTCCTCTCCCCATTTTTAGGAAGTCTCAGAGCTCAATGAACTACTCGAAGTTTAGAAAACCTCAAGGAGCGTGCTAATCAGATCTTTTCTTGGGCAGAAAGTAACAATTTTTATTTTTAAATACTGTCCTTTCTCCCAATGATAGAGTAGTTAAAATTTTCCATTTTGTGGTTTTATCATATTTAAGCCAAATACATTTTTGTCGGTGTTAACAAAGGGCTGAAGAGGGAGGAAAATGTACCTAACTGGCCCCCCTCTTTGAAAAAGCACCTTTGAATCCTTAAGTGACATCCCATTTTCTAAAGTGTCTTGCCAGCCTTTTATCCTGGCAAAACTCAACATAATAAGGTAAATGCAAGGTAGCTGTCAGGGGGAGATGCTCTAACCACTTCCTGTCAGCTCTGCAGCTATTCATCCAGGCCCCCCCCCCCACTCCCCAAACCTGCCCTGTCCCAAGCATTCATCTGCTCTGTGGGAGACTCGAATCTGACAGTCCAAAGTGCTTTATTTTTAGTATTTCAGGAAGCTTTTCTGAGGAGGGGAAGGGAGGTAATCTGGCTAGCGCTGATTAGCACTACTTTTCTTATTCTGGAAGTTGGAGCTGTCTGGATTCTAAGTCTCATGTTAGAATCAGGCAGTGAAAAATTTGTCTTAATGTCCTGTAAAAATGCTAAGCTGGTCATTGCTCTTTCCAGAAGGTATTTAGGGTTTATCAGTCTCATCATGAATGTCGGTATCATCTAAAAACTCCTTGACTCTTGGAACAGTCTTTGAAGACTTTCATGTAAGTGTCAGTACATCCTGTCTGTTCCCACCTGCTAAGGAACCCCAGGGAGCTCAGCCTCATACTGACAACCTTGCTGTCACTGTCCTTTCCGGGGGTGTCTTCCTCTCAGCAGTCAACTGGGGTTCACTGGGTGTGCATGCGAAGCATGGAGATGCACGTTTACTTGTTGGTAGTTAGCCCTCCCTGTTGCTGTAAGACCCCCAAAGGAGTGTGGGTCTGGAGATCCTTGAGGAGAGAGAATTCACAAGAGCAACAGCTAAACCAGGCAAGCTTTTGTTAGAGACTCATGCCCAAGGGAGCCAGTGCCAAAAAGGGGAGACTTGCAGCTGGCTCCCTGGAGAGCATCAGGAGGGGGCTTCGAAGGGGCAGGTCTGCAAGGTGGGCAGAGGAGAGAGGGCTCGCGGCACCTCCTGAACTGGGCTGCTCAGGGGCCTGTGCTGGTGAACTCTGTGCTCCATGTCACGTGTCTCATCAGCATTCAGTAGCAGCGTGCAGGACTCCTGACTCCCCCAGGACAAACCCAGTAAGACATTGGTTGCGATCTAGCAGGGAGTCTTTGCTCCAGCTGGTAAACCAGGTGGTGGGTCAGTCCTGCCAGTCCACACTTTAGTCCACCCATTCAAGCAGGTCGTTGGGCAACTCCTCCTACCAGCTTGTGGCTTCTTTAACCTGTGCGCCAGGTGGTGTTTGCGCCTTTGGGGAACGTGTGGTGAGACTATAATCAAGTCAAAGCTGAGTTGCCAAGTGGGGCATGATGGCTCGTGCCTGTAAGCTTCAGCCTATGAGGGCCGGGGTCAGGGATCGTGGTTTGAGTCCCACTTGGGACAACATTGCGAGACCTTGTCCCAGAAAGTAGCTGGGTGTGGTGGCGCACGCCTGTCATCCCAGCTACCTGGGAAACTGAGGCTGGGGATTGCTTGAGTCTGTGGTCCCCCGGGCAACAAGAGCCTGCGGTTCCACGGGCAAAAATAGCGAGACCTAGTCTCAAAGAAACAAACAAATAAACAAACAACAACAACAAAAAGCTGAGTTGTCAGATGGTAAGCTACGTGCTGAAGGGTTTCCTTGAAAGGTGAGGGCTTCCTGGACGAAGTTGTTGCCTAGATGAGGCTGGAGGCTAATACAGTGAATCTGGAGGGGAAAGAATTGACTGGAGGAATAGGAAAGGACTAGAGCAGGGAGAAGGGAGGCAGACTGCAGCAAGAGCTGGCTGACTAGCCTAAGGTGACGGTGATGGTCAAGTGCAGGATGCAACAGCTGGCCATAGCGCTGGAGATGTGAGCATCATCGACGAGCAGTGCTAATGCTAGAGCACAACTAGGTTGCAGGCAAAGGGTTTTCTCCACATTAGTGCTGTTGAATAAAAATGTGATGTCAATGCTGGATGTCATTTTTAAAGATCAGCGACTGTATTTTGAGGACAGCCTTAAGTATATAGAAAACGTGGATGCAAAGTACAGACAGTTCTCATCATCTCCTGCAACCTCACACCCCACAGTGTTTCCCCATCCCCATCTTGCATTCGTTTGGTGCATTTATTAGAATTGACAAACCAGCAATGCTGCACGGGGAGTTAAAGTCCACGCTCATGCTTCATACTGGACAGTCTGTTGGTTTTGAATAATGCATGATGAGGTGTCTCTGCTGTAACAGTGTGGTTCGGAACTGTTCCACTGCCCTAAAAAGCCCCTGTGTGCCCCGTTCTTCCCTGCCTCTCCCCCGATCTTCTGGCAATCACTCATCTCTTTGCTGTTGACATAACTTGGCTTTCTGCAGGATGCCATGTGTAGGAATAAATGGAGTGTGCCATCTTTTCAAAGTTGCCTCTTTGACTCAGGAAATCTGCATGAATGTTCCTCCAAGTCTCATTTGGTGTCTTGATACTCATTTCTTTTTACTGCTGACTAATATTCTGTTACATGGCTGGAGCAGAGTTTACCCACTCATCTATTGAAGGGCATCTTGGCTGCTTCCAAGTTGTAGTGATTATGAATTTAACTGCAGTCAACCGTCGTGCACAGGATTTTGTGTGGCCTTTTTTCGTCTCTCTTGGGTAAATACCAAGACTCAGACTTGCTAGAGTCTATGGTAAACGTATGCTCAATTTTGTAAGAAACCACTGAACTGTCTTCCCTGGTGACTGTATCGTTTTGTAGTATCACCAGTGAGGAACAGGACTGGGCTCTTTGTATTTTTATTCTTGAGCTTTTGTAGTTTTTTCATATATTTAATCCACTTCGTCATCAGATTTATGTTTTGCAAAGACTTCTTCCCAGTCTCTGGCTTGTCTTTTCATTCCGTTAACAGTGTCTTCTGTGATGCAAAAGTTTTTAACTTTGAAACATGACGTCTAATTTATCAGCCTTTTCTTTATGGCTCACACTTTTGGCATTTTATCTAAAAAGTCGTTGCTGAATACCAGTTCATCGTCATTTTCTCCTGTGTCATCTTTTGGCGCTTTATGCAAATATTATTTGGCATTATTTCGTATTCCTTCTCTGTGTCATTGTTAATAATTACATTCTTAAAAATCTAAATATGTGAAGACTTCACATGTTGTCTTTTTAAGAATTACCTTTTACTATTTCGTTTTGTTTGGAAAAGATGTTTTATTCATCTGTTACTTACCCTGTGATGTTTGCTGAGACTCGCTTTATGACTTGCTAAGTAGTGTTTGTGAGTGGTCTACGTGTGCTTGAGAAGGATGTATTTGCTGAATCTTTGAGTAAATTTCTACTTATGCTCATTAGACTAAGCTTACTGGTTGTGGTTTTGAAGTTAGGAAATTTTGCTTTGCTTTTCATTACCTATTTTATCTATCAATATTGGGAGAGGTACGCTGAAATCTCCCCCTTTGATACTAAATATAGAAATGGATTTTTGTTTTTCTATCAGTTGTTACTTCATCTAGAGGCTCTTTTCCTCAGTGTGTGATTTACCTGTCTCCTTGGTGAATGGATTGTAGTAGGAGATGACTCGGTCTCTCCGTAAGCCACTTTTAAAAACGTAAGTCAACTTTTCTCATTTTCCTGTGGTTTGCTCAGGGTCAGACTAGCTGCATTGTGCAGACTAGAATCTGTATTCAGGAAATCTGCCTCTGGGGCTTGTATTCTAATTTCTTGGCAACTGGTTCTCTACGTTCTGTAGCCTCTCCCATCTGGGTCGGTTCCTAACCAGCTCTGCAGCTGAAGAAGAGTGTCTGAGGGTTTTAGAGGCTTTAATGCTTTCAGGGAACCAGGCACACAGGCCCACCAGCAGGGAAACAGGGCCGATTGACTGACCAGCAGGTAGGCGAGGTAATTGGGGTGGGGGGCTGGGAGGCAGGCAAGCCCTCCAGCTCCCCCAGGAATCTTCACGCTCCTTCCCTGGGCTCTCTTTGGCATTTTCTCATTCCTTTTACATTTACATTCTTGCCTCAGTTCTCTCCTCCCCTTCTCTCCCCCAAGGTGATACGGTCCTTCATCTTAGCCTCACAAGCCCAGGTGAGCTCACTCACACATGCACACTTACAGTCATGGCAGGAAGAGCCTGAAGACTCATCTACCCTCCACTCTGCTCTAGAGCCACTGTGCTACAGCCAAGACTGCAGAGACAGCGACAGTCAGAGACCAGCGACCTGCGGCTCACTCTGCAGCCTCTCCCAACTGCGGGTGAAGCAGGCACCATTGAATGGAATAAAGCACCAGCCTCTCACCTCTGCAGACAGCATGCATGCAAAGACTTGTTGGAGCTTTCGGAGCCTCCGTGTTAGGCTAAGTTTATCTCCTCACCATCCAGTGACACACTTCTCGTTGCTTTCCATGGTTTCAGACAGGACCAACGCAAGACCAGAAAGGAAGACCGTGCCCTGGTGGTGGGTAGAAGGACTGACGAGAACAGGAGGGTGGGAAAGGGCTACGTGAGGCAGTGTCCACACAGCAACCAAGCAAAGACTACCCGGGTGGCCCTTGCTCCTGGTTGGCACACATGACCCAGTGTGGGTGAGCAGCTTTTAGCCGGACATCATCCATCAGCTCTTGTTCAAGTGGCAGGTGGCTGGGGTGGCCGCCTTCCTTTTGGCAAACCAAGAAAGAGGTAAATGCCCTCTCATGGAAGAAGGAATATGTCAAATTCCAGCATAGGGATTTGATTCCTTAGCTGGGTCACCCTTAGAAATCAATCCTAGTGTTTTTTCAAGCTGGGAGAGAGGAGGGTCGAGGTGTGGGCCCAGCAGGCTGTGACCGGGGCCCTGGGTCAGCCACTCTGGATGCTGTTCCACTTCACAGGTCACTGGTCGGGCTCTTGACCTGAGTCTGACTGCAGATAATGGGTGAAAATGGAGCCAGAGCATAACAAAGGCAGATGGATGGCTACTTCCAGGTGATTTCTCTCAGGGCAGGAGTGGTTCTTTTCAAAGGCAAAGGTTGGGAAACTGTTTCCATGGTAACTCTGGAAGTTCTGAAGCAATACAATCAAATAAAGCTCTGGAGAGCAGAGGGAAGGTGGTAGGTTTATGGGCTAAATTCTACGCTTTGGGGTTCTTCTTTCCTTTTAAATGTAAGTTTGAAAACTAAGAAAGAGAGGAGAGAAAAGGAAGAAAAGGAGGAGAGAAAGGGAGAAAAGAAGATGGAAAGAGAAAAGGAGAGAGGGAGGGCAGAAGCTCAGGCATAATTTATTCTGAAGAATGAATTGGGAGTAAAAATGAGCTCCTGTGGTTGAAGCTGAGAGGAAGGTCTGACTCTCTGATCTCGACCTTGGTGCTTAATGAAGATTGATGGAAGAGTTCATTCAGTTCCTTTGAATTTCTACCATTTATTAGAACATCTGTAGTACTTACTGTTCTAAGACCTACTTACCTAGTTTTAATGCCTTCCTAGCATTTTCTCATGAGATTTGTCTGCCATGGCATCATGAAGTCATGAAACTAATGACAGGTCCTACTCTCAAGACAGTATAACTCAGTCTACTCTAAAGAGCAAGAACAATTATTCTTGAAGAGTTTGTGAAATGTTTAGGGATTGTTGGGTTGACTTCCACACCAAAGGCGGTCCAGTGGGTTTTGGAAGGCAGCTATGCTCACCACTATACCACCAACGCCTCTAGGTCCAGTGGGTTTTGGACTCACGCACTTGTTCTCTCTCCCTTTGTCGTACCTGGCCCCTAAAACCCCATGTCAGTCCTGCTCCCTGTTGCTTTAGGCACAAGTTGGGTATGAATTGAAAAGATTCCAAGGTGACTGCCTGGTTTGCAAGCAGGTTCATCTGGGCAGCTTTATCATCAGTCCTAGCAGCTAAGGAAGGTCTCAGATAATTTCCACAGCAAATACATCAAACCCTTGGTGGGTTTTATAGCCCTGATGCTCTCAGGGAACCAGGTGCAGCAGGCGGGCAGGCTGGGTAGCCAGGCAGGGATCTGGGAGGGAGGTAAGCTTTCAAGCTCCCTAGGAATCTTCATGCTCTCTCCCTGTCTCTCTCTGTCTCTCTCTGTCTCTTTCTCCCTCTCCCTCTCTGTCTCTGTCTCTCTCTCCCTCTCTGTCTCTCTCCCTCTCCCTCTCTGTCTCCCTCTCTGTCTCTCTCCCTCTCTGTCTCTCTCCCTCTCTGTCTCTCTCTCCCTCTCTGTCTCTCCCTCTGTCTCTCTCTATCTCTCTCCCTCTCTCTGTCTCTCCTTCTCTCTGTCTCTGTCTCTCCCTCTCTGTCTCTCTCTGTCTCTCACTCTGTCTCTGTCTGCCTCTCTCCCTCCCTCTCTCTCTCTTCGTTCTCTCCTCTCAGCAATCTTTTGTTGTGTTCTCCCTTTCCAGCTCTCTGGAGTTCTCTTTTGGAATCTCTTTTCTCTGTGCTCTCCCCCTCCTCTCCTCCCTCAGGTTGATGCTACCATTTGATCACTTCCTCCTAGGCCCAGCTGAGCCCCCACACACATGCGCACGCCCACTGGGCCAGGCCTATATTCATGGGGAGGGCGCAACCCCGCAGGTGCTGTTCATAGAAGCTAATGGCGGAAGAAGCCTGACCCCTTATCGACCCTACACGGCCCTCTCCGCTGTGTCCTTACTGAGCACCAGCCCTGCCAGGGGCCCACACACGGCCCGCATCACTTTCTCCTGTCCTTGCAGGGCCCACATGCCCTCTGGTTTCCTTGGATGCCCCAGTGGGAGGATGAACAACCCTCATCCTCAGTGTCAATGCCAGACCTTGGAGGAGGCCAGAGAGGGAATCAAGGTAGTAGGAGAATGTGGGGCGTGGACATAGAATAAGAGTTATGCCTTAGATAAAGGAACACCTTTATCTTTCTTGTTGTCTCTGGCACACTAGAGATGGTGACCGGCAAGTGTCTTATCTATGGTGACAGCCCCTAACTCCCAAGGGTGTCCCACCAGAGAGACATGTCCCTGGAATGATAAAAGTGTTCATCCCCACAGGTATTTTTCCTGTTTAGGTGAAGAAACTTCATCCTCCTGCCATGTGTCACAATCACGGGATCCTGAGTTTTTTCCTTCCTTATTGCCCTCGTTGTGATCATTCTCTGCCAAGGTCTAAAAGGGTCTTCAAGCCCACACTAAAGCTGACTCGGTCTTGCTCCTAAGTTCCGGTCTGCGAGCTGGTTTCTTCAAGATGGCTCTCCATCTCTTCTGCTCGTTCATCTTCATTCCTGCATGGGCCTCCTACCAGGAGAATATAGCCAGAGTTGGAGCAGAAATGGCGGCTTTTCAGAAAGTAATAATGGGGATGTGCAGGCCGTTTCGATGCCCTCAGGGAAACACTCAGAAAGACAGAAACCAAGCCGTCAGAAGAAGCTGACTCTCAAAGACCTGCTCTTTGTTTGAAATGAGACTCTTGTTGGGTAGTTCTCACCACCCTCAAAGCTGAGAAGCCTACACACGGCTGTCATTTCCATGACTCCAGAGTGCAGGGGATGATCCTGGAGATCAAAACAACCTTCTTGCCCGTTTTTATTCTGGGCAAGAAATGATGCCAGGCTTGGTGCCTTTTGCTGTGGAAGTGATCTGAGAAATTGCCAGTCTGTCTCCCTAGGAGAAGAAGGCTTATCAACTGCTCCTTGGAGTAGAATTCTAAGAGCTGAATCAGCCTAGATCTTGGCAAAGTTGAATTAAAACCCTCTACAGCTCACTTGTGGGAACATCTGGGAGTGGAACAGAGGGGCCTGAGTATTCATTTGGTCCTGAGCCCATGATGTCACTACCCTGCATAGCAAGTCCAGCTTCCATTGCCCCCACTTTAAGTAAAAAGAGAACATGTATGAAGTAGAACAGATGTGTCAGGGTCAGAAAGACATGGGTTCACATCTCATCTCCTTGAGTAGGCCACCTGAGTTCCCAAAGCTCCAGTCCTTGCTGCCAGTACAGGGCTAAATAAAGTCACCCACCTCACAGCACAATTCTTAGATGCTGCAAGGTCACTCTGAGGTGAGCTGACAGTCTCGCAGGTAACTCCCAGTCACAGGTTAGTTGTCTGTGCTAGGAACTTCTACAACAATGATAGTGCAGATAGACTGCCCCAGCCTCTGCTGCTATCAATGATTCACACTCACTCTTTTGTTCAAGTGTCTGCAAGTTGATTGCATCGCTGTGATCTTGACCAGAAACTGTGTGGCTCAGCTTCAGACTGCTGTTTGGGTTCAGTTCTGTTCCATGTGTGTTCGCTCCATGGGTAAGGCCACAGTAGCTACAGCTCCCTGTGGGTCAGGAAAGCCAGTCTAAGTCAAAGACATGGCACCTGTGAGACTTCTGCTTGTATCATGTGTGCTAATATTGCACTGGTGAAATGAAGTCATGGTGCCTCCTGCATCAGTGGGTAACGAACTCCACACACCATAGAATAAGGAAGAAAGTGGCTATTTGATAAACAATAAGTTCAGCCATCATATTATATTATGAATGTATCATCATCATCATCATCTTTGGTATTGATAGGGAGAGAAAGTGCCATTCATATTTTTCACTAATTGTGTTAGGTTGCCTATTCTGTGCACTGTTCTCCCAAATAACGCCAGGTTTTTCCACCTATCACATTGTGATTTTGATGTGTGGTCCTAAAGGTTGATTTCAGAAACAACCTGAGTTGTGAACATTTTCCCCATCAACTTGGGAACAGACATTCAGAAATGACACGTGTGAACAAAAGCAGTGCCTTCTCCGCAGAACTTCAACTAACTCATTCATGATTTGGGAACCTCCTGACATTGCTGAGCTCTGATTTTCCTTATCTGAAAAATAAAAAAATATATATTTTTAAGTTCTTCCTACTTTGCTGAGTGTTTTCCATAATGTGAGTTCCGTTCTACACCCGTCAGTCTCATGCATTTTACATGCACAGAAAAGTTTAACACATTCAGCTGGCATTCACTGATCCGGAGGCTGGGATCAAATGCCAGGGAGCCTTCAGCCACAAGATCACTCATGAGCAACGGGAATGGCTCACCCCTGCATTCATGGCGGCCCTTGTGGTAAAGCCATAGGCAACTTGAAGAGGATGTGTTTTTCCATAAAACCCAGCATCATGTCTTAGTGAAAGTAGAAATCAGGGTACGAGGACCATACCTGACTGAGCAATCAGGGTACAAGGACACCAGCACTGGCAAGAAGCAGGTGTAGCAAAACCAGTGCTGACTTGGCGGATTCACATCCCAAGACTGAGTCCTCCTACTGGGACGTTAAGGGTTATATATGCTTTACGTGCTTTGGGCTTCCGGGTGGCTATCATTGGTGGTAGTATAAGACCTGAGGTGGTGAAGATAGAATGAGGAAGATTCAGGGAGAAATTGGGCTGCAGACCAGTGAACTGAGTCAACCAGTCATGGGTTTTTATCTGGAACCCTGGCCTGTATTTCTGAGGCTGCTGGGCGTCAGCAGACTTCAGATTATCATGCTGCATCTGGGCATCATACTTCACTAGGAATTCCATCCTGGAATTATAGAAGTGGAGCACATAGGTAGAGAGGCAGAGGAGCCGAGTATGTGATATGGAGGAAAAAAAGAAGATAATTGTCAGATGAAATTTGGGGATGTGATCTTCTCTCTGTCTCACGTTCAGTTTTCAAGTGGAAAGAAATAGAAACACCACTCCCCCCACCACCCCCTGGTGAATGGCAGCATCAGCCATCAAGTCAACAGACACGTCAGATAAAAGCTGATCATGTCTAGGCTCAGCACTGTTTATAATTAAACCAAAGAGCAAAGAGCTGAGATCACGACATGGAGAACTGAAGCTGGGTGTGCAGGGAGGTCTCCCATTTTAGAAGGCTGATAAATATTGAAATACCCTGAGGTTAGCTGACAGCTTGTCTGTCCAACCCTCTTGGATGGAGGAGCGAAGGAGGGAGAGAATGACGGACATTTAAGTTAACAAGGAGCAGACAGTCTTGCAGATAGACTTGCGTGTTTTTGCTTTAATTACCCCCAGATCCGGGTCAGGCACATTTTGTAACCTCACATATTCAGAGAGGAATCCAGGACTCTTTGAGTTCAAGACACTATTGCCCAAAGAAGTGCTGCTGGAAAAAGACAGAGTTGACTTGGACACCGGACGCTGAATTTTCCACCATAATACATTTTGATCTAGAAGATATGCTTGCCAGAGGAACATTTCACTGCTTAGAGCTAAAAGCCAGGAGACTAAATTAATTCTCACAAAGTCCCTTTCAGCCCCAGACATCTGCGAGTCTGTGATGTACCCCAGATTATTTCCTCGGTCGGTCCAAGCCCTTGGTTTCCTTGTATATATTCTTGCCTTGTTTTCAGCAGTCAGCTCTTTCATTGCCCCTCATGCCCAGTTTGCAAATCTGGATTGCCAAGCATTTATTTTCTTTTTCCAGTTTGTCTGGAAGCCGGAAGCCTTGGGAAGGGGTTGCTGGGCTTTTGATAGAAGGCACATGAAATATCTGTAATTATGGATTACATTTTTGTATTCAATAAATGGCTGAAAAGAGTCCTATGATAGAAACTTTTAGAAGATAATTGAATGTGTCAACTGGATCAAAAAATTATGTACTTGTTCCACCTCTGCAAACTGTGATAAACAGTCTATTGTCTGGAGAGTTTGCTTGGCATTTTCTTTTGCAATGTAAAATTATTCTAGCTCTTGTCACTGTATTTTTGGTTAGTACCGCAAAGAAATTGTTCAGGCTGGAGTTCATCTTTTCCATGCCAGATACTGCAAATACTTACCTGGAAAAACAACATACTTTAATCATTCAAAACCCAGTTTATTACTTCTCTTATCTCTGATGGAAGAAATGGGTGCTTTTGTTTTCTGCAATTTTACTTGATTAAATATGGGGTGTGTCTGGTGTTTGAGTCAAAAGTGAGCTTTTCTCTGTCAGCATAATGAAGTAAGAGAAAAGGCATTTATTCTTCCTTATTTATGTTTCCAATTGTGTCCTTTGCATAATTGATTTGAAACAGAAGCACCTTATTAAAATGGACAATCAATAGTCGCAATAGAATTTCCAAGCAGAAGAACAAAACAAAATATAAATTAAAACTTCCTATTAAATCTCAGCCATACATAGTGTGACATGACTGAAAAGACTGAAGCTTGTTTAAAATGTATAAATCACCAAGAAAAGAAAAATAAATTCTAAGAGCAGATGGAAATAAAGAGGATTCTATCCAGTCTTTTTTTATTATATAAATAAATTATATATATTATATTATATATATTATGTTATATATATAAATTTTATATATATAAATTTTATATATATATATATTTCACATCATTGTAATCCCCAGGGATTCCAGTCTTGACATAGACCTGGGGTGAGAATTTTCTAAGCTTGAAGGGCGCGGAAGAAATCAAAAAGGGAAAAGAGGCTAGCTGTTTCAAGTACAAATTACAGTTTGTCTCAAAATGACTAACAGGTAAGTAAATGAGGGAACTAAGTAAGCAAAGGGAAGCTTGCTTAGTAAGAAAAGACCTCAGGTCAAAGGTAATAAAAGCATTCAGTTGCCAATAAATAAGAGGGAAAGGAACAAAGCCAGTTGAAAACAAAGGCCTATCCATGGCTAATAAACATTGGAACATTTTTCAAGCTCTCTCATTAGCAACTAAATGAAAATTAGAATAACAATGAGATGCTATTTTTAACCGATCAGATTAATGGAACTGTAAAAAATGAGGATATTCGATACTAGGGACTGTGTGGTGGGGCAGACACTCTCCCTCCATGCAGCTGGGAGGAAGGCACAGAGCTCTGACCTATGCAGAAGGAGTGTGACCTGCAAGCAGGAGGGGAAGATGCAGGCTCACCTGGAAAAGTCCTCATCCAGAAAGGTCCTTACTGACATGGTCCAAGGTGCAGAAAGGCTTTCTGCCACAAACTTCCATTGTGACACTGTTTATAGTATTAACGTTTGGGAATGACGTTTCCAAATAAAAGCGTAAACGTGATCACATTAGAATGAAAGCTAATGTCACCAGTCAAATGTTTGTAAAATATTTTGATAGTACCATAAAAGGCCTGCTTAAGTGTTAAATATAAAGTTAGAGCATAAAATTTTATCTGTAGAATGAGATCAAAGATGTAAAATATGTTTTAAAATGACTGGAGTGGATAATAATAAAATTTTAATGGTGTTTTTTTCTGGTTGGTAGGATAATGGGTAGGCTGTGGAGGTAATTTATTTTCCAAGTGGGGCCACTTGGGGAGGATTAATAGTGGACTGGATCAATGCGTACAAATGGGATTGTTCCAGTCATCCCAGATCTCCTACAAATGAGTTTTCTCAGAGCTCTTCCTGACACAACTGCTCAAAAAATTCCTCAAAAGGGAATGTCTCAAAAATTCCAACAAGAAACCTCCCAATGATAGTGGATTGAACACACAGCCTAAACGTCTCTGAGAAGTGACCTATCAGGACTATCCAGTCCTTTGACAAGAAAACCTTATGGGAATGTTACTTTTTGTGGATTAGAATCTGCAAGTATTTTTAAGCAAGTACTACTTTCTTTCCCAATAGTATTCTTTCTGGGTATAAAAAAAGATGTATGTTCAACATGAAAAAATTTTAAAATCCTCAAAAAAGGACATTTTGAGGAATGATACTGAGAGAAAGGATGAGTAAACAGAAAAATGTATGCAAGTTATGGCTGTCATTTGACTCCCAGGTGGAGTTGTTGGATGGGCAGCTAGACATGAGTGTAGCTTTCAGTGGAGAAGATCGCGGCATCCATATTTGCTGGGCATTAGAGAACTAATGGGATTGACAACCACAGGGGCAACCATCTCACTAAGTAATGGGTGTAGTTAGAGGGAAGAAGTGAGCTCTGGAGAATTCTAGCACATAGAGACAGGAGGGCAATGGGGGTCGGCGGAGCGTCTAGTGAGACTGGCTGGTGGGCAGAACAGAGAGTGATGACTGGAAAACGGACAATAAGAAAGTTCTTGGGGAAAGAAGATGCCATTTGCTGCTGGAAATGCTGTGAATGGAGTGAGGTGCCCGTTGATAGTTGCTGTTGGACTTGGAGGTGAGGGGTGGTTCACCTCCTTGATGGGAGCTGGTGCAGCGGTGGGAGAGGATGTGAACCTGGAGTGCAGAGGATTCAGGCAATAAACAGAAGTGGAGGCAGTTGTTGCCGGGGTCGGGGGTCACCCCCTTTTTAGTTTTTGTCACTGAGGGGTCTCCCACCTACACACAAGCAGCTGCCCAGAGATCAAACATTAGTAATAAGGGTAAACATAGAGGTTTATTTACAGATGAGGGAAAAACAGACTAAAAGAGTCTAAGAGTCCACACCCTCACAAGTATCCCATACAGAAAGGAACCCCCTTCTTCTCCTCGGTGAGAAGAGT
Organism: Uropsilus gracilis; assembly: GCA_004024945.1. Lineage (NCBI taxonomy): Eukaryota > Metazoa > Chordata > Mammalia > Eulipotyphla > Talpidae > Uropsilus > Uropsilus gracilis. The sequence goes on from PVHY01022418.1 coordinate 18,480, forward strand.
CCACTAGGACTCCAGTCCTAGTGGACCTCAGTCTGAAATCGCCAAGTTACGTCCTTGTCTTTTGGTCTCCGTCACTCCAGTCAGCATCAGGTGAATCCTAGCACGTGAGTCAGCTCGGGTCTATGGGGGTTGCTTGGTGGTTCAGCACTCCATCAGGGCCACCTCTCCTCCGCCTTCTCACAGCTCCCAACCCATTGGAGCCTGAATGCTGGGAAAGCCCCCAAAGACTCAGCCTCTTGGTCCTTTTCCTCCAGGAACCAAAATCTCTAAGATCTCTGAACTCGCCTCCACTCCCCTTCCCAAAGGTCCATGTCCAGTCTCTGCTCCTTTCTTTTTATCTTCTCTCCCCTCCTGAAAACCAGAGGCTCCAATTTCCCTCCCACACCCAAGATCAGCAACAAAGTGGAAGAAGGATGCCCCCTGGTCTGGCTTAGGCCATCTTTTTCCTCTGTTTTCCAGACACAGCTCATGGCAGCGATGTCTAAATTCTATGACCAATGACACCACCTATGTTGGGGGTCACGGCTTCATGGTGACTTATTTGAGGGTATTTTCCCTAGAAAATAAAAGCATCCAAGTGGGTGCAGTAGCTGAAGAGGGAAGGATGTTTTCTTAGTGAGAGAAGTGAATACCTGCATGGATAATAGGTAGAAGGGAAGGGAGAGGGCAATAGCAGGCAGGCTGGGGGCAGGGGTGGCTGGTCAGAGGAGAACTGAGAGTCACCGTGTCAATAGGAGAGTGCAGGGTGTGTGTGTGCGTGAGGTGGGAGTGGGCATGGGTGTGATGGAGCAGCCTTCCGATTGCTCCTGTGCTGTGCATGCAGCGAGAGGTAAGGCAATCAGACCCCAAAGGCTTGGAGAGGAGGGATTTGTGGACCAAGAGAGTGGATGAGGCTCTGAGGTGGAGAAAGGTGGTGGTGTTCATGGAGCCAAGCCCCTTCGGCCTAGCAGTCACCATGTAAAATGAGACAGTAGATTTGAGCAGAGCAAGTGTCCTTGGGTGTGCAGGGGAAAATGCTGCGACCCCACTCATGTGTCAAGATCTTCACCCCAGCGCCACTGTGTTTGAGTTCAGGGCTCTATGGAAGCAGTTAAGGTTGAAGGGGGGGGGAGCCTGGGGCCCCAGTCTAATGGGCTGGGTGGGACCGGAGAGGCTGGGCATCTGGACAAGGAAGGCAGGAAGGACCCGGGTGTCTTGTCTCCCCCCACACACTGGCTGAAAAGCAAATGGGAAGCTCTGTGTGATTTACACTCTGCTGCTTCATCTTGTCTAAGGACCAGACACCCCCTCGGGCACTCGCTCATTAGCGTCTTATCTTCTCTTCCTTGAGAGACTTGTGAAATGGACCCCCGTGACAGGAATGTGGCTTTGCAGCCTGGGGTGGGATCCACCATGCTCTTGACCTTGTCCCCCTTGAACAAAGGGGGGGTTCACAGGACCTGCAGAACGGGGTGACCAGGACTGAATGAGATCATGCGCAAAGCCACACAACAGTGCCTGGTGCACAGAGCACCGTGCAGCCGTGATTTTTCGCACACGCACACGCAGGGATGGGGCCGAGGGTGTATGAAGATGGGGAGCTGGTCTCCGTGTATCAGAGAGGAAGGAGCCAGCCATCTGCTTACTGCGAGCAGAACTGGGTGCTGAGGCAGCAGTATGTTGCGGATCCCTGCAGTTTGGGGAAACAAACCACTCTTTCTTGCCAGAGAGGGTTTGGAGGCGGAGGAGTGGAGGAAGCCTTTGCGTCTCTTCCGAGCGTCCACCTTGGAGATTCCAAAAGCTGGTCCCTCTGGGAAAGGGGAGCAGCTTTGAGCCGCACTTCAAGAACGTTCGCCTGTCATGTCATCACAGCAACGAGTCAGCGTCTGTTTTCATGTCTGCTACACATTCTGGGCGGCGGGGTGGGGCCGCGGGTGCACGAACCCGTGTCCAGCTCTGGGAAGTCGTCCTGAGGTCAGGGTAAGAGCGCGGCTCTAAGGGCAGGCAGAAAGTTCTCACGGGTACACTGAGGAAGGGGTCAGCACCCCGAGACAACATCCCAGGGAAGGTATGGCTTGGGGGCCCTCCCTTTGTCCCTGGGGAAGGTGTGGTGTGTGGGCCCCCCCCTCCACCATCCACAGCTCCTGGCCAGCTGCAGTCCAGGCCAGGGTGGGCAGAACGAGGCCAGCCCTGCTGGGCACACACAGTCAGAGCACACGGCACTTGTGTCAGGGGCGCAGGGAGCAGGCAAGTAAGGACAGGCGGACGGACCTGAGGGCCTGCGGAGGGGCAAGCCTGGAGCAGAGGATGCTAGTGGGGGGCCTGCAGGCCACGGCTCCCCGAGGCTGGTGCACACGGGGGCAGAAAGCAGCAGGGCGAGCAGCTGGCTGGGGCCTCTCAGCCCGAAGGAGCCACCTCCATGGGCACGGGCCACCCCCAGGCCAGGCGTGCAGGCTCAGTGGAGGGTCAGCCCCGCAGGTGAGAGGCCAGGCGTGCCATGCCAGTTGCTGCCAGCTTCTCCTTGGGCAGCGTCTCAACCTGCTGGCACTGACCACAGGTCCTCCTGGCCATCGTGGTGGCATAGTCGGCACAGTCCTACCAGCAGAGACCTGGCCGGAAAGAACTATGTGTATCTGTGTGTCTGTCTGTGTGTATATCTGTGTGTGTCTGTATGTGTCTGTGTCTATGTGTGTGTTTGTGTGTTTGTATGTATGCGTCTGTGTGTCTATATGTGCCTGTGTGTCTGTCTCTGTGTGTGTATATCTGTGTGTGCGTCTGTGTGTCTGTGTGTCTGTATCTCTGTGTGTCTCTGTATGTATCTGTGTGTGTCTGTCTCTGTGTGTGTCTGTATCTGTGTGCGTGTCTCTGTGTACGTATCTGTGTGTGCATCTCTGTGTCTGTGTGTCTGTGTGTTTCTGTGCGTATATCTGTGTCTGACTCTGTGTGTCTCTGTGTGTGCATCTGTGTGTCTGTGTGTCTCTGTGTGTGTATCTGTCTGTGCCTGTGTCTGTGTCTGTGTGTGTCTATGTTGTATCTGTGTGTGTCTGTGTGTCTATGCATGTGTCTGTGTGTGTCTGTGTGTATGTATGTGTCTGTGTGTCTATGTGTCTATGTGTGTCTGCATGTCTGTGTGTATGTGTGTCTGTGTGTATCTGTGTGTCCCTGTGTGTGAATCTGTGTGTATCTGTGTGTCTCTGTGTGTGTGTCTGTCTCTGTGTGTATATCTGTGTGTGCGTCTGTGTGTCTATCTCCCTATGTCTCTGTGTATATTTGTGTGTCTGTCTCTGTGTGTGTCTGCATGTATCTGTGTGTGTCTGTCTCTGTTTCTCTGTGTGTATCTGTATGTCTGTCTCTGTGTGTGTCTGCATGTATCTGTGTGCGTATCCGTGTGTGCATCTGTGTGTCTGTTTGTCTGTGTGTCTCTGTGTGTGTATCTGTGTGTGTCTGTGTGGCTGTGCCTGTGTGTGTGCCTGTGTGTCTATGTTGTATCTGTGTGTGTCTGTGTGTCTACACATGTGTCTGTGTATATGTGTATGCACATATCTGTGTGTCTTTGTCTATGTGTGTCTGCGTGTCTGTGTGTATATGTATGTATGTGTGTGTCTCTGTCTCTGTGTATGTGTTCTGTGTCTGGCACACACAAGGTGGGAGAAACCCGTGCCATTTCTGTCAGCTTTTTCAAAGCAACTCTCCAAGGCAATGCTTCAGTTCATGCATTCTGCCCCAGCAATAACCTCTGCTGGGCAGCCATAGTTGACCTTTCCTGCTGTCATTACTACAGGAAATTACTACAATGAATGCAGTCTTTCGAAACACTGCCAAGTGTGCTCAGCATTTTTCTAGTCCCAGCACCAAGGACCTGGACTGTGCCTGTGCGTGCATCCGTTTTCTGTCTCATTAGCAGGAGGGGTCATTGGATCATTTGCTGGTGGCATTGGGCAAATCTGTTTCTTGAAACTGTTCTCCTGGGATAAACAGATAAAGCCATCATTGTGCTCATGGTGGTGTCTCC